>JBBPBX010032574.1:0-20317 GCA_038048925.1 Garcialebias charrua
CAGGATGTTGTTGTGTGTCAGCAATTGGTTTGCTGTCAACATCCATGGCCATGTTGGTAGTAGCGTGCGCTGAGGTCTTGTGAAAGACAGTGCTACACATCGCTCCAGGTCGGTCAATGTTGATAGTGTCATTATCAATGATAATGCCACTCATTGTATCAGGTTGGTCAAGCACAGCAACATTCAAATCTACTGACAAACTACTTACTTCCTCTGTCTCTTCCGAGCATAGAGGTGTTGGGCCATTGTTTCGGGACATTTGTGACTCCTTGCCTATTTCGAACTGTTCTGTTCGAGGCGCGGGAGGTGCAGTTCCAAGGCTCGGGGGTTTCTGTTGGGACCACTCATTTTTACACGAGTCTAGGTCCTCACACTTCAATTTCTTTTGAAGTTCACCCACCGATGGGCCTTGTTTTTCACCCATCTGGTTCGATCTGAACCATTTTGGCTTCTTTCTCCAGCGGATACCCCCACTT
This sequence comes from Garcialebias charrua, assembly GCA_038048925.1. NCBI lineage: Eukaryota > Metazoa > Chordata > Actinopteri > Cyprinodontiformes > Rivulidae > Garcialebias > Garcialebias charrua. The sequence continues at coordinate 477 of JBBPBX010032574.1, forward strand.
TGTGGTTTGTCAGGTTGAAAGGTCTGTTTCTTTTCGCCTTTGTTAGGAGAGGGAGTTGATGAACTTGTCCCTTCTAGCTCCAGCGAGTGGGATTTGACCGCTTCATTCGGGGACACCTGTAAGGGTGTTTTGGCTTGCATGTTAGCTGCAAAGACATCCGCAGCACACTGTACTATTTCATGCAAAGATGTTGCTTCTAAATCACCCCAGGCCAAGTTCCATGGCAACTTGAATCTAACATCAGGGATTAGATTATCCCTGAAAACAGATTTGAAAAGCGTCTGCTCTTCCAGGTCAGGTTCCATCATGTCACCTATATACGCCTTCAAAATTCTGGCAAAGAAAAAATATGGATGTTCATCGTTTCTCTGCAAGACATTTCGGGCAGCTGAGTAGTCACCACACAATGAGAAAGATTTTTCCTCTGTGCAAGGTGCAGGGGGAGCAAGTTCATGGCTCCGGGGTTCCTCTTGGTACCCTCTGATGTATGGGTCTTCTAGAGGCACATACTGTATGAGCCTTGGACGCGTACCGTCTTGAACTTCCATCTTTAACTTGATTTTTTGTGAAAATCAATAAGACAGTTCGAATTTTAATGTGTGCAAATAAATCTTCACTTTTAATGCAGCACTGAGTCAATCAAACTAATCAGCTGTCTGGTTTAAGTGTTTCACTGTGTAATAAGTATTTCTATTCATAGGTACCTTCTTCAGGTTTTACCCTCAAATGAATTGTAAAAGTTAAATGCCTTTTTGCAGTGTTAACTTTAAAATATAACTTATTTTTCAACAACAGTTACTAACTAACCCAAGCATGACGTCCGTTTTACTTACTCAAACACTATTTAAAAGATTCGAAATAAATACATTGTTCACACTAAAATGTACCCAGAATGCTGCTCCATTATGCCTTAAAAAAGATGTATTGCAGTTTGGCTAAACTGTTTTGCTGTATTTTGACAGTTATCAGGAGTGAAAAATGGATTACCTGTTTATTTTAAATATTTTTTATTTAAAATAAACTGGAGGTGTTTGTGTGCTTAGCATAACATGACAGATGGCATTCCAAATAAAAATCAGTGACTTTTTATCAATTTGTTGTCTGTTGACATCCTCAAAGTTGTTCTGCTATCTTTGTTTTGATTTTTTGTGAAAATCAAGTCAGCAGATGCTTTCTGTTTATTTTAAATTTTGTATTTAAAATAAACTGGAGTCATTAATTTTACACAGAAAAACGTTAAAAATGCAATTTTTAACTAAAAGTGTACAGTGTACACCAATTCTGTTTAAAATTCAGAGATGTGAAGAGCTTAATGTGGAAATTCTCTGTTCTCCATCATTTTTTTAATTTATTTATTTAATTTGAAAATCAAATAAAAAATGCTTTTTGAGTGTTATTTTAAATCTCTTCAGTATTTAAAATGAGCACAAATTGTGTGTCTGTACCTCTGTTATACTAAAATTTGTATTTAGAATAAACAGGAGTTTTTGTTTGCGTACAGAACAATTTTAAAGCTGGTAATTTTCACCATAAAAAATGCTGACTTTATGAGGTGTTGAGAGAAAACTCATCTATTAACGTCCAGCAGGGGGCAGCGTCGAGTATGTTATCACGAAGCGACCGAGTTTAAATCAGTACATGGAAAGAAAACAACCTATTAGGGTTAGTTTTCAGTAAGAACGTGATAATTGCTCGAACCGCGTTCTTGTCAGAGACAAGTTTATGTTGCTAGACAGTGTTGATGGCTTCAGATGAGTGTTTAAGTGTGTGTTCGTGTGTGAACGAGTGTGAACCAGCGAGTGTGACCTGTCACTCAAAGTGCGGCACCTGGAAGTGACGACAAAAATGGGCGGGCCAACGCAGCGTGCGTAGCGCGTCACCAGCTTCTTACGTGAGCGAGGCGGAGCTCGCTACAACATACGTGACGTCAACAAATCAATCACAGCATATGTAGTTCATTCTCCAAGCATTAATGGCGAATGTAGTTTCTTACCTTCGACCAATGTAGCCGGAAATGACGACAAAATGGGCTGGTCGCAACGGCGTGCGACGTGATTGACAGCACACAACAGCGAATCAGCGTTCGCTACAAGAGTGGTGGACAGCACACAACAGCGAATCAGCGTTCGCTACAAGAGTGATTCACAGCACACAGCACTCGTATCATCCAATCACAGCTCATAAACAGACATGTAGACACACGTCTTCTTAACGCTAGTTTGCACAGCAGAAAACAACTTCACAACTCTTTAAACAACTCAAACGCTACAATTTAACTTCCCAAAATGCTGAAACATGCGGCGCACATCTAGACAGGCCAACTTAGTCACGCTCAGTAACCCAGCACTGCAGCTGTTGAACAAACACGGACTCTCTCGGAGTCACTTCAAGGTCGGTTCCGTCCACGTTAAAGGAGCAGAACTCGGGTTTCACGAACCACTAACCGACACGTTCTAACAGTATATGCTGCTTCGACCTTCTTTAAAATGTAAAATACCACAACAGCAATCTTGTAGATGTTAAATTAGCTTCCAGGGCAGGCAGTTTGACTCGGCGATCAAACAACAAAGTTCTGTACCGGAGTGTGTGCTTGAACTGGGTCGAAGCCGAACCAGAACTCCCACAGACAACGGGCTGACAAAAACTTCACCTGAATGCATCCAACAGCGCTTGCAGTGTTGAAACGAATAACAATCCCTCAGCCTCAAATGATAAAAACACGCAGAATCTGCCTGCTTTGAACACTTCCAGCCAAAATTATTATCCTCAGAGTTTAAAACTTGGATCCTTTTATGCAAACATGACGTTACAGTTCATGACTGAGACCACAGATTTATCAATAAACTTTTAGAAGCCGATACGAGGCCACCAGATGTAAAGGGTTTAGAGGGGGTCAGTTTAATACTGACCTCCTTTTTACCTTAATTTACTTATTCAGATTGAATAGTAATTTCACGGATTCTCTTCTTTTTCAGTTTATTCAATATTTCTGTGATCTTTATGATGGATAAATAAACAGAGCCATTAAGTGACAATGGACACGTTAACTTAGTTTGATATGTCAAAGAGACACTATCATTTATTTAAAATAAATCAACTAAATTAACACCATTACACTTGATTGACATGATTTCACTTTCTTTCAATTCAAATACGTCAGCACACTTGATTTAACACAACAGACATAAATACTAGATGTTACACATATTTAGTCTGAGGGGCTCTTCAGCTTAAAATAGTTTCCAGCTTAAGATTGAGAGGGAAAGGGAAAAGGAGGAATAAGAGGTTGGAGAGATTAAGTTATTTATCTCGAGTGTAACCAGAGATGACACTTTCCATCCGACTTCGGCTAAATCCCAGGTACGTTTGTAAACAGCTTTACCTTTTGACGATGCGTCTGATAAAGATATTACCAGCCTCCCAGGTGCACAGAGTCCTTCCGGCCCTCGTACGTCTGAACTGGTCGTTTACTTCCAACGTCTCCTCGGATCCGCGTCAGCCGTCAGAAACATGTGGCAGCTTCTGGCCGACTTCAAGACGAGATGTTTCTCAAAGAAAGTTCATTAGGAACTTTGGAGCTTTTGCTCGGGGAACTGGATGGAGGCGTCCATCAGTTCTAGCTGACAAGTTAGTCTTTGGCTCTTGACCAAGCTTGACCAGCTGCAAGGCAGAGAGCTTTCAGGTCTCCGTCCATTCAAACTCTCTGTCCATTCAAAGACTGAAGCGTTTCCGCACAGTTAGAACTTAAAAGACAGGAACACAGAGAGGAGTTCACTTGCCTTATCAAACCCAAGGTTACAAACAGCAGCAGAGAGAAATGTTTAGGAAAAAGATAGATAAAGCTGGAGCCCAGCTCATGAGACTGTCTCTGAGTTTCTAAACAAAACCGTCCGGTCTCTGTGACCCGAAGGCTTCACCTTTAAACACAGCAGTGAACACAGTTTAACTCTTACAGAATGACACAGCTTAAAAGCACACATCATGAAAATGACAAAAGTTATTCTTTTGATCACATTAGAATAAAATCAAAGATAGAAATAGTCTCTTTTGGTGACTATATTTATCAGATTATAGCTAAATGAATGATTTTGTAGTAAATGTCTTGCTTTACTGAGTGGTCAGTAAAGGTCTGGACAGTTCGAAAACCCTAGTTTGACCCTGGGTAGGTCCATTACATAAACAACAACTCAGTTTGTACTTTTTATGTACCTTTGCAGCCATTTATCTCCATCAAACTTGTTTTACTTGTGTCAGGTTTCTAAATGCACAAGATGTTTGGAAATACAAATCCTTCAGTTTGGTCAAATAGAAACAGGGTAATACTGTACTGTCCCTTTTCCAGATGTGTTAGGATGGACTGACTGAAATTAAACCTGCTTAAAAATATTAAATAAAATGTGTTTTAAATACTGAGTGATGCATTTTAATTAGGCTTTTACATAAAATGTCTGAAATATATCATAATTAGATGAATAAATTATGCTCCGACCGGGAGTCACACTGCTCAGCCTCCAGAGGAAAGTTTATCTTAAATGGGCTTCAATTGATTGTGGAACCTTGGATCCAAGAGGAGCATAGCGGCGATGATGATGATGATGATGATGATGATGATGATGATGATGATGTGTTCTGTATTATCATCATCATACATTGCCTGGCCCAAAAAAAGTTGCCACCTGGATTTAACTAAGCAAATAGGTATGAGCCTCCATTGGATGATTACTGCATGTGAGATTATCTTTCAGCTGTCAACAAGTATTTAATCCTAACTGGTGCAATGAGTTGCTTCTCATTTCTTAAACCATGTTGAAAGACACATCGCATGGTCATGGAAAAGGTATCAGTCTGTTTGAGAAGGGTCAAATCATTGGTATCACGCAGAGAAAACATCTAAGGAGATTGCAGGAACTAATAAAGTTGGGTTAAGAACTGTCCCAACACATTATTAAAAACTGGAAGGATAGTGGGGACTGACCCATCATCTTCGAGGAAGAAATGTGGCCGGAAAAAAGTCCTGACTGATTGTGATCGGCGATCACTTTAACGTTTGGTGAAATCAAATGGAAGAAAAACAACAATAGCACTCAGGGCTATGCTTAATAGTGTTAAGAGCATTTCCACACACACATTGTGAAGGGAACTCAAGGGATTGGGACTGAACAGCTGTGTAGCCTTGAGAAAACCACTAATCAGTGAGGCTAACTGGGAAAAAAGGCTTCAATTTGCTAGTGAGCATAAATATTGGACTCTGGAGCAATAGAAGGTCATGTGGTCTGAGTCCAGATTCACCCTGTTCCAGAGTGATGGGTGCATCAGGGTAAGAAGAGAGGCAGGTGAAGTGATGCACCCATCAGGCCTAGTGTCTAGTCATCAATGCAAGATCTTGGTGAAAAATTAATGCAGCACTGGATGGAAATAGATCTTGTGACATTGCAGAAGCTTATCGAAACAATGCCACAGCAAATGCATGTTGTAATCAAAGCTAAAGGCGGTCCAACGAAATATTAGTGTGACATTTTTATTTGGTGGCAACTTTTTTGGGGGCCAGACGGTGTATATGTTCCCATACAATGGCAAAATTGGATCTCTGCATTTAACCAATCCACCACCAGGTGGTGTAGTGGGCAGCTATTGAAAGCATCCAGGGAGCATTTGGGGATGAGGTGTGCTGCTCAGATACACCATGACATGTGCAGTGACTGGAGATCGAACCTGGGATTTTCGGGTCCTGAGTCAGCTGCGTCTCATGGAGCATTGGACCAGATTTTTAGCTTTTCAAAGTTACAGTTGGGGATGCATTAGCATTAGGGGTGCAAATCTCTCAGTGTCTGGAGAATCGATTCAATTCTGATTTTTGATGCACCGATTCGATAAAAAATCGATTTTCGATTCTAAAACGATTTTCATTCCAGGATTGATTTTCGATTCAGAATCGATTTTCGATTCTGAAACGATTTTCAATTGAAATCATGAAAAGATTAAACAATAATGTAAACAAATAAAACATTTATTTAAAACAATAATGTATGCTTGTAGCAAACATTAATAATGTCAAATAATACAGTATAAATACAGCAGCCTGAATTGTGAGCAGATGGGTATATGAATAGAATGCAGCAGCTTTAATCGGGTCCCGGAGGTCACTGGTGCCTATATCCAGCAGTCACTGTGCGAGAGGCAGGGGACACCCTGGACATGTCTCCAGTCCATCACAAATAATTCAAAATACAAACGTAAACAAAGATTTCAGCCTACTGTATTGCATAAACATTTAACTCAAAATAAAATAGACTTCAAAATCATATTGCATTCATCCATGTTTCAAATGTGTATGGATGGATTTTGTTTAAAAGATTTGTTTGGTAAATCTTTTCAACAAAAGCCATCTATCCATCATCTTTACCCGCTTTATCCTTATCGGGTCCTGGAGGTCACTGGTTCGGGTCAGATTTCTTCTTCTTTCTGCCACCTTTCATTTTATGTATTCTTTCATATACTATGAGATATGGTTTTATTTTCTTTATCTTTTGGGTTTTAATGTTTTTAAAAATGATTTTGGGGCTTTTAGAATCGATTCTGAATCGCCAGGACTAAGAATCTCGATTATTTTAAAAAATCGATTTTTTTTCCCCCCCCTGCACCCCTAATTAGCATTTTTCCATGTGTCTCTTGCCACTCTCACTGATGTTGTTCAACACTTAAAGATCACAAATTGCCCTCTGGACTTTCTTCCATCCAGGTTTTTGAAAGAGGTTTTTAATTCTGTGGGTTTCTGTGTTTTAACACTTTTAAACTCCTGCCTTCGTTTAGGAATTGTCCCTGCTGCATTTAAACATGCTGTAGTTAGGCCCCTTCTTAGAAAACCTCACCTGGACCCATCAATTTTATCTAATTTTAGACCTATTTCTCATCTGCCTTTTTTATCTAAAGTTTTAGAAAAAGTTGTTTTTATGCAGTTTTACACAGTAGACCACACTGTCCTTCTATCTCGCCTACAACGTTATGTTGGAATATCTGGCACAGCACTCAAGTGGTTCACTGCCTATGACCAACAGAACATTCTCTGTCATGCTGGACAATCTTTCTTCCTCCACTGCCGTTCTCTCTTGTGGTGTGCCACAGGGTTCTATTCTTGGTCCTCTCCTCTTCTCACTGTACATGCTGCCTCTTGGATCAGTAATAGCCAGACATAATTTTTCTTTTCACTGCTATGCTGATGATGTACAAATTTATCTACCAATGAAACCCAAAAACAGCAATCTTCTCACTCCCTACGCTGATTGTATTAACGACATTAAACAGTGGCTTCACCGTAATTTTTTGTTTTTAAACGAAGGAAAGACAGAATGCATCTTCTTCGGTGATGATGCTCCCTGTAACTTTGGTGCTCTAACTTCCAAATACAGACCAACAGTTAAAAACTTGGGGGTGACATTTGACAAGGACTTAAAATTTGATAAACAAATAGCGTCTGTAGTCAAGGCCTGTTTTTATCAATTACGTCTTTTATACAAAGTTAAACCTTTTTTAAATCGTTTTGATTTAGAAAAGGCCATTCATGCTTTTATCACCTCAAGGCTTGACTACTGCAATTCCCTATATGCGGGAATCTCCCAATCCTCCATTAAACGCCTTCAATTGGTCCAAAATGCTGCAGCTAGACTTTTAACCAACACCTCCAGACGTGAACACATTACCCCTGTTTTATTTTCTCTCCATTGGCTTCCAATTGATTTTAGAATTAAATTTAAAATTTTATTATTCACTTTTAAAGCTCTTAATGGTCTTGCCCCACTGTATTTGACTGATCTTGTAACTGTCCGTGAATATAGGAGAACACTGAGATCATCTAATACATTTCTCCTGTCTGTTCCAAAGACCAACTACAAACGTTGGGGTGACCGGGCCTTTTCTGTCGTTGCACCCAGTCTCTGGAATCAGCTACCTCTGGACTTGCGCTCCATCACTCATATGGAGTTTTTTTAATCTAATCTTAAAACCTTTTTATTCAGGCAGGCTTTTAATACCTAGTAGTTCTTTGACATTCTTGTTATGTCTTAATTGGTTTTTAATTTTTAACTGGCTGTTTTTTATTGTTATTTTTTATTGTTTGTTTTATTTCTGTATTGTTCAGCACTTTGTGCACCTTCTGGCTGCTGAAAAGGGCTCTATAAATAAATAAAGATTGATTGATTGATTGATGTGTCACCATATTACTTGAGGAATTTATGGGTGGGGTGGCAGGAGTACAGATTACCAGGTCACTTCTAAGTTTTTTTTTTTTTGGGTCCCTGGATAACCAAAACAAGAACTGTGCTTTTTCTGCACAAAGTCCAACTTGTTGTTTGCTGGGCTCTACCAGAGTCCTGTTGTCTGGGCTCATAGAAAGGATCTTGACCTGCCTAAATAAAGGTTGAATGAATGGGGTTTCTGGTTTGGATCTCGTCCCTACTTTTTGCATCTTCAGTGTGCACTGGGGTGGTTCGCAGCCACATGTGAAGCAGCTGCATTGAGCAGCTGCTCCTCAAAGTCTGAAGTTCTCAGATAAAGGTGGAACCAAAAACGTTTGCTTTACAGAGATTTTAACAGCAACGCAAAAGGAAAATTAAGTTTTGATTTTATTTGATTTTATTTATTCATTCATTTTATGATTAAAACAAGAAAACAATACAATACAGAAAAAAATATATATAAAATGAAAGGCGGCAGAAGAAGAAAAAAATCTTATTTTTTCTGTCCCTTTTTTCTCTCAAATAAACAATTCATATACCCAACTACTAGGATTACAAATAAATAATCAACTTAATTTTAACCTTTAAAAATAAACACATGATACAACCAACTCATGTAATTTCCAAAATAGTGAACAACTTAAATAATAATTACTACCCTCGGTGTCATACACAAACTTCCAAATTTCAACTCATTTAAATATATGTTTTTAACCGTTTAAACTTAATCATTCTTTTGAATGTAACAATTGATCTAACCACTTTAATATCAGACTCCAATTTATTCCATAACCCTATTCCTTCAATTATGGTAGATCTTCCCCTCAAACTAGTCCTAAAAGGTGGCTTCACAAATATATCTGTCCCCTTAAGATTATAATTACTCGTCCTTCTGACAAAATATTTCTGAATATTAGAAGGAAGTGCATTAGTCTGAGCTTTATACAAAGTTATCAAAATATTATAATCAATTAAATCATAAAATTTCAACAGTTTTGTTTGATAAAACAAAATGCTTGAAGGATGATGAGAATTCTTTCTGGTGATAATTCTAATAGCTCTTTTCTGCAAAATAAAAATTGGCATTGTAATTGATTTACACGCCGTACCCCAAACGCTAATACCATAAATTAAGTGTGGCACAAATAATGTATTATACAACAAATAAAGTGCTTTATCATTTAGTAAATCCCTAACTCTGTAAAATATCGCAATAGACCTCGATAATTTTGCTTTAACTGAACTTACATGATGTTTCCAAGACAATTTTTCATCAATAATGATGCCCAAGAACTTCGCTTCAGAAACTCTCTGAATCTCAGATCCATCAATTAAAAATGGAACATCAATAGATTTATTTTTATTACTAAAGATCATATAACTAGTTTTATCCAAATTTAACGTTAATTTATTAATTTTAAACCAATTCTGAATTTTTGCAAGTTCTGTCATCATTAATTTTAAAGTTTGTTGAATATTGTTACCACAACCAAAAAAAGTGGTGTCATCAGCAAAAAGAATGCACTTGAGGAGTCCTGATACCTGTACCAAATCATTTATATATAATATAAATAGTTTTGGTCCTAGTATCGATCCCTGAGGAACTCCACATGTTATAGTGCTGAGCTCAGATTTCACCTCATCCATCTGCACAAACTGTTTCCTTTTACTCAAATAACTACAAACCCATTTCAATGCCAATCCTCTAATACCATATTTATGTAACTTGTCAAGGAGTTCTCACTAAGTCTAGTTTGTTTAAAGTGAGTTGGCTTTTTTTTTTTGTTAAAACTTAAATGTCTATAACGTTTAGTAGTTGTTGTTTTTTTTTTAACCAGAAATAAAAACCTGAACTATCCTTTTCCTTGTTTACTGTCAGTGTGTGACCTTTAACCAGAGGAATTGCAGAAGCTGAGTCAACAGTGGTGACAGAGCAGATCAGCTGGAGGGAGCGCTGCTGGTTTAAGGGTAACTTGTCACACAACCTCACATCTAAGGCCTTATGCAACCCCTCTTGTATGAGACCACCAGGAGACTAGTGGGCCTCAAAGATCTTGTGGTTGAAAAAAAAAAAGAAAGAAATTAATTTTGTGAGAATGTTCCATTGAGTCTGCAATGTTCTCATACTGTTTTTTTTTTTTTTTTTTAACTGGAAGATGTTCTGGGTGTGACCAGTTTTAACCAGAGTAAGGCTCAGTCCCAAAAAACCTTTGGCATGATTCATCTCAACTTTAGTTAAGGCAGTGCAATTGCTTTCTTTACTGTCTCGGAAGCGAGACTGAGTGTTGCACCATCTGTCACCATTCTTTCTGCCTTCTTGCACAATCTCTCTGAGTGTCCAGGTGACATTTATGATGATGGACCGATCCTGGTGGCCCACAGACTCCAGCAGAGTCTGAGAACAAGCAGAAGGGCTGAAAAGAAGGGAAAACCGGAACCTGCCTGTTGACTGGTGTATCACATCACTTGAGTAAAAGCCACACAAACGGTTAACAGTATGAATGCTGAGCCAGCATTGACAATAGTGTCCTGTTTAGAGTTTCTTCCGTACATTTATTTTGGACTTGCTTACAATTTGATTAAAATATAATTAAATTCAAAATACTTTATTAATCCCCAAAGGGAAATTAAATGTTGTAACTCGTTATCCTTGTTTCATTAAGAAATTTTATAGATTCTGATGGCTGTAGGCAGGAAGGATCTCTTTTGAACGGCCATCCCACAGCGGATCCGAAGAAACTGGCTGCAGATGCCGTCCACCCAGACTCGGCGGCCCTCTGTTACCCCGGGCTGAAAGACTGCCCGAATACTGGGCAGAACTCCTTCCAGAGCGATGGCCACTCCTCCCAGCAGCCTGTCAAGCTCCTCATCGCTGTGGACAGCTGGCTGCATGTGCCGAAGGACGATCCTGTCCTTTTGCTCTCACGAGCCGTGCTTCCCGCCAGCTCCAGGATCGAAGTGGTCAGGTACTCGATCACAGCAGGCAGGTAGATTAGAATGCATCCACGGCACCTCTTTTTCAACTCACTTGCGATTTGGAGCAGTAGATATATTATTTGAGTTTTTGAGATGTTAATCAACTGCTCCTGGTTGTAAAAACCACCTTGTTGTTATGGTCACGCATCATAACACATGTCCAAAAGTAAAAGAGTTTCAGTATAAATCCTTCCAGCTGCACAGCATCTAATACCAGAGGAAACAATCATCCAAAAAAATGTGATTTATATCCAGCAAAAGAGAAATTAAAGTTTCTAACAGCAAAATCTCAAAATGAAAGTAACAGAGCTTCTTCAACATGCAGCCACCCCAAGCGGCGCAATCCTAGAGCATAACATTCAATATACATTCATATTCATTCATATTCAGCATTCATTCAACCATTTCCACTATTCAGGCGTTAGATTTTCTTCAGAGCATTCAGATGATTGCAGCTATGTTTTTTCCCTAACCTTTATGCATTTTGAATAATTGATCATTAATTACTTTTTTTCAAAAATGCATTCGCTAGCTACTGTTTTGCTGATTTTAGCTTTAAGCAGTTTTGATAGTTTTATGTTTCGGCTATTGTTCTGCTGGTTTTAGCTTCTGTTTAGTTTATTTTAGCATTTGTTTTTATTTAACTAACAGTTAAGTTTCAGTTTTGTCTACGAATTTCAAGAGTCATTCAGGGCTAAGCGTTTACACTACCTTTTCACAGTTAATGCATTTTCTAGTTTGTTTTGTCTTTTTTTTTTCATGATACAGGGTACTTTTATAATCTCTATGAGGTGTAGTAGTTGAGAGTAATTCCCAACAAATTATTTGACCGCTAACAAATTGCACAATTTGTTTGTTTAAACTTTAACATGTACATTTTTTTTTCATTTGATTTATCCCTAAATTTTGTTTAAAAAATGTTTGCTTGCCTTAAAATTATTGTGTGGTGACAAGATATTCCGCAGTAACTGGTACCATTATGATTTTCTTTAAGAAAATTTCCTTTTTTTTCCCACTACTGCCTCTAATGATTAGTTGTTACGCAAAATGATAAATAATACAAGTGCATCTAACATTAGAATATTGTGGAAAAAGTTTATTTTTTTTGTCACTTGTTTAAAAATAATGACACTCATATGTTACATAGATTAATTCTAAGTACATAGAGTTTCACTTTCTGAAATGACTGACCAAAAAAAGAGAAAAAGTTCACGATATTTTGTGATGCACCTGTGTACATATAAAACTTGAACTAGTCTCAGTATAATCCTTTACTAGGGATGGAAACATGTTCAAGTCTCTCATTTAAGACAACCTAGTAATACTATGCTGTTGAAATACAGGTAGTCCCCGACTTACGAGCGCTCTTACATACGAGGTTCCGGACTTACGAGCTGGCGAATTTTTGGAAAAAACGCAAAAAATACCGAGTTTTTCTGTGTTTTTTCACCACAGTTCGTTAGCTAAACATGTGGACACACGTTTCCGATCATTTTTATGCACTCATAAGCAGTTTTTCGATGAAAAACGAGTGTTTGTAGTCGCGCTAGCAAAACCGTTCCAACTTACGAGCGAAAATCCGGACTTACGAGAACATGTGCTTCGTGTTCCGACGTACGAATTTCCGGTTTACGAGCAACTCATAAGTACGGAACTCGCTCGTAAGTCGGGGACTACCTGTAAAAGCTAAACCCAAGCATTTACATTTTCCTTAAGTAAACTACAAACTTTAGAGATTAAAACATCTTTGTTTCCCCTGTTTGAGAATGAATGCGGTGTTAGTTTTGGCGAATGTAAAGACTAAGTAATGAATCAGAGCAGTAACGTATTTTAATAATTTTTTAGATGTTCAAAACTGTTATGATGGGTTTTCCTACGGTCAAATTTTCAAATGTTGTGCCTCACCTTAAATAACTCAAACTCATGTTTATTTGCTCATCTTTAAGACCTGTGGATTTTAAATTTAGCTGTTTGCACAAGTCCGCAAGGGTCCAAAGTGTTTATGACCAACTGGGTGCTCATTTCAGACGAGACGAAACAACAAAGACAAAGTTCTGAAACAAAAATAACCATTTTTTTCAAGGACTTATTTGGAGTTTTCCTAATTTGAACTGAGAAAGTCAAAAATGGTCCAGCTGCCAGCAGATAATTTCAGGATGATCGTGAAAATATTCAAATGACCAGAACCCTAAAATATAAAGAAATATCTTTTTGCTGCAATTTTTTTATTTGTTTAAGTTCTCAGGGGGTGAGTGACACAAACAAATTTAATTCAGGAGAAATTAATTAATTCAAAATGTGACTTTCACTTCATAAAAACCCCAATTAGTGTCAGTCACTTGCGGGACTGTGTGTGGTCAATCTGAACCGGGTCCATCAGTCTTAGAATGTGTTTACAACAACCTCATCTGACCTTTGGAGCTAGATTTAAAAAGAAAAAAAGAAAAAAGGAGGACGTGAAAAGAAAATTGAAATGTCACGTTTACCCCGATTTAATCACTTGGGACGTTAATTCAGTGAAATTATTTTCAGTTTATCAATCTTAAATGTCATGAAGCAAGTTGTTTATGCTTTATATCCAACAAAATATCCACAGCAGTTTTGTTGTATTCTTAATAGCACAGAAATAACTTAGAATATTTTTGTCATTATTTTATTGTATTTGCTGCTCATGACATTCCACTGATTTATTTATATGTGATGTTTCATTTGCATGATTGATTTATTATGATAAAGAACATAAACATACAACTATCATGATTTTTGTGTGGGTTTACCAGATAAAATTTTAAAATGTTAACCCCTTCAGAGGGTTTTGCGTATGTCACATTTTCATCGTCATCCAAGGAGGCTGCAGACATGTTAGGTTATTTCTTCCTCAGTGGTTGCCATAGATGCCAGAACTGTGTCTGTTTCTCTTTGGTCTCTTGTTCAGTCTCCTCTGCTTCTATTTTGGTCTCCCTCTCACTCCTCATGTCAGGCGGCAGGAGGGGGACTGGAAATCTAGCCTTTCACCATGGGGAGGGAAGCGAAGGGCTGGCTAGTCTAGCCAGAATCCTATAGAGATGTTAGCCCCACAGGTACATGCTAATGAAGACAGAGGGATCAATATTCCTGTCACCCTACCCACAGTGACACACACATACCCCCCCCCCCAAACAGACACACACACACACACACACACACACCTTTTTCTATGTCTTGTAAGAGTCATTCTCTCCTGAGATGCAAACTCATTCGTGCTCTTCATTACAATAAATAATTCATGTACATGCTTGGTTATTATTGTGTTGTTGTTGTTATTGTCATTATGTTGGTTTTAGTTATAAATTAATTGAATTTAACATGGTATGTTTACGATTTACCATATTTTCTGCTGTACACATCACACCGCCGTATAAAACGCATCAGTCCAAAAATGTTTAATAAAGTGGAAAAAACATGAATACGTGACTTCGCCATATAAGTCACATCCATTATGCATGACCGCTGATGGGCCGCGCTGGTTGTGCGTCACCGCTGACCACCTGTAAACGCGGGCTGGTGTTGCGCCAAAAATCGATTGGCTGCCAAATGGTGGCCGCGGGAGCATGCATAGGAGGATTTTAATAATAATTTAACAATATTAACACTTAAAAACAATTTGTTTGCTCAAAATTAAAGCAAAGGTGTGTCTCAGTTTAACTTTTCTTTAATAAATGTGCTTTAATAGTCAAATCAGCTGCATTTTGCATGGGCAGCACGGCGAAATGCAGTTGATTTGACGTTTGCTCCAAGAGTTCCTGAGAAAAAGGTGGCTTGGTAGCATACCATACCACACCATACCATTTTATTTATAGGGCACTTAAAACAGGAACAAGGCCAACCAAAGTGCTGTACAAACAAACAAAAACAGGCAACATGTAGGAAACATGCAAAATGAAGTAAAAACAGAATATAAACATAAAAACGTTGCAGATAATAAATATAACGACCAACCTGTGTGAAGCCAACGGGTTCAAACACAGATCATCTGGTGTTGAAAGCCATGGTATGACAAGCCAAGTGTCTCATTAATAGCCGCTTGTACCTGTTAAAGCTGGGGTATGTAAGATTGTAATGTAGTCTGTAACTTTTCAAACAATATATATTTTAACATATTTCTTCACTCTGTCACTAGATTGATGTTAGAGAGGTAATCTCTGAAAAAACAAAAAAAAATATTGTCCCCTTGCTTCTCCAGGTGGTAAATAAGCATTTCTAAAAAGAAAAAGTGACCCGCCATTTTCCAGCCAATAAAAACAAAGTTTGTAACCAGCCAATAAAAACCGAGCTTGAATTTGAATCAGCCAATAAAAACAGAGCTTGAATTCAAATTTCAACAGACCACAAGGGGGCAGAGCCATATATGGCTCTGAGGGGGAGGGATCAGAATGCTTTGCTTGTTGAAATTTTTTCTAAGTGCTGCTGTTCTACAGAAACTGCAGACTGAACCTTTAATGAGACACTTGGTTTGCCATATTACAAAGTAGTTGAGGGCCCTCTAGCAGCTGCAAATGGTAATTAATATTTTCCATGTCAGAATGAATGAACTCATTAGATCTCAGGCAAAAATTGGGTTATAAATATGGAAAAAACAAACGCATATTAGTTGCTTCGGTCACAGGCCTTGCAAATTGATGCAGAAAGGTGCGACTCGTAAGGCAAAACATACGGTACTCATATTTTCCAAAATGCCTTTAATGAACTATCAAATGTACCACGATTAGGTTTGTTCACTTACTTGTTGTCCCCCATGGAGCGAAGAACAGAATTGGAAATAGCCTCTGTCCATCTGTTCGACCATGTCACATGAGAACTTGAAAAATAAGTGAGGTATCGACTTCTAGTTTGGTCTTGCTACATCTATGAAGAAAGCTTTGACAAATGGGTTGCCATATCAAAATCAAAGATGGCTGCCACCATGACTGTATATACAGGTATGTTAAATCTTGTAAATTGGATAACTTGAAAAATAAGCAATGCACCGACTTCCATTTTTATGTGGCGCTGTGTCTAGGCATAAAAAGGGACCCTATCAAAAATTGGGTTGCCGCATAAAAATCCAAGAAGAACGCTGCCATATACAGTATGTCTGTCAGTCTTGTGAGCTAGATAACTTAAAAAATAAGAAGAAAAATAATCAACATGCCAAATTCCATTCTGATGTGTCACTGCATGTAAAAAAAGGTCACCATCAAAAACTTGGTTGCCATTTCAAAATCCAAGGTAGCTGACAATATGTAAACAGACCACCTCTATGATTTAGGAAACTATGCATTTTAATTTTTCCATCACTTAAAAGTATAGTTTCTCAAATGATAAGGGTGGCCCTTTAGGGTGGCTGAAAATTAATCCATGGTGACTACCTCTTGGCTTTGCCATTGTGCCTCGTGATGGATATTTTTTTTTTCCTTCACTCGTCAGGATTTGCCTTGGACAAGTAAAAAATGAATAACTCCCGTCTATTTTTATACACAGTGTAACTCCTGCCCATTTTAATATATTGCACCAACAACATTAAGGTCGACTTGCGTTCGTTGTTCAATTCCATTTCAGAAAAACACTTGAAAGCTACAAACGCTCTATTCACATCGACCAACTGCTTGTTCTTTTTTGTTTGTTTGTGGTGTTTCAATGCTTTCTAAAAAAAATTTAAAAAAAAGTTTTACATTTTCATGTTGGTCCTGAGGTGAGAGCAGCACAATAAAAGACCAAACTTGGAAAGAAAAAAGGCACAAGCTCTTTAGAAACACAATAGAAGCCTTTTTAATGAATCTCTTCACCAACTCGGTGGTTTTAGACAAAGGAGCAACAACAAAACCACATCTGATTTCTCTAGCATGAGAACAAACCTTCCAATAAATGTGACACAACCAGGTTATCAGATGCTCATAACCATTAACCAGTTGAATAATGATTTGTTTTTTTATTATTATTCTATATTGAGATCAAAGGGTGATTCATAAAAGAGATGCCAAAGCATCAAAACTATTTAGATTAAAAATCAAAGAAAAAAACTGTTTTTACTCAGAACAACCTGTCACTGAACCCAAAATATTATACCTGAAATCACATCAAAGCTAGAAGAAAGACAATGTAGGCACGAGCTCATCTCAGAAGAACCAAACAGTTGACACGTGCTTCATTGTCTGATGAGTCTGAAGTCAGACATGGGATTCTTTAAACCAAAGATGATGAAGAGCAACCAGACTGTTCTCAGTGTCCATGAATAGTCTGTAGGTGGGTGAAGTATACATGATATTGGGATTACAGAAACGGCTTTAACATGGTTTAAATCATATTTATCTGATAGATTACAGTTTGTGAATATAAATAACTAATCTTCTTCATACTACAAAATTAGTCATGAAGTTCCTCAGGGTCCAGTGCTTGTACTCTTTACCATACAGTATGCTTCCGTTAGGTAAAGTTATTTAACAGGATGGGATACATTTTCATTGTTATGCTGATGATACACAGTTATATTTGTCCATGAAACCCATTGGCCCTCATTCATGAAACTGTTCGTATTCTTATCCTACGTTTCTCCCACTTTTGTTCTTAAGAAGCGTTCGTAAGAACATGCCACGTCAGATCCAACAAAGTCTTCTATCCACAGGAAAAGCGTGTAAACGGGCTGCTTAAAGTTGATGAATCTCACCTGTTCTAAACAGCTGCGCGTGCACGCGTGAGCTTATTTACATGATTCCCACCCCTCAAAACGCCATATAAGGCTACGTTTCCTGCCTCAGAGGCAGAACGTGTACGTTCATAAAATGACAGCGAAAAGTAAAAAAGAAGAACTCTACCGGTGCGGAGGATGAAGTTCTGTGGTCTCTGAGGACAAGAAAAGAAAATCTGTCCTTATTAGCAGCGTCACTCATGGAAGTAAATGACCAGCTAAAACCAAAGAAAGTTTGTTTATAATAAATGTGGACCTCGAAACATGCATGCGTACTGGTGGCTTACTGGTTAAAGCATTGCACTGTTAGCTGTTCCTAACCTTTTTTCTACACCTCGTGGGATCGAGTCCCACAAGGTATGATTCTTTTTTTTTCCTTCTTACTTTAGATTATTTATTCATTCCAAATTAAAAAGGCTTTATGCTTTATTTCTTGTTGTATTGTAAATAGTTTTCTTGTGTTTTTTAAATCTGGAATGAATTAAAAAAAAAAAAAAACGTTGTCCTCCCACGGGAGGCGATCCCATGACCTTCGGAACTGCGACGCAGTGCTCTACTGACTGAGCCACATCAGAGCTATGACAGCAGCTGGAGGAAGTCTGTGTAAAGTCTGGCTTACCGAAGTCTGCGATACCGCGGCAAATTAAACTTAAATTAATTCATGGTTTAAGTTGATTTCAGTTTGAGATCTTCATATTAATATTGTAGTGTTAGAAAACGGCATTGATAACAAATTGATTTTCATTTAAATACTTTAATCCGTTAGTCATTATTACATTTAAAATTATAATTCGACTTCAAACAGAACCTATTGTCAAAAACAATTGTGGTGCGTGACTTTTTTAAACTCTAAACATTTCCTAAATAACGAAATATGAAGTTATTTGTGGAGTAATGCTGTCTGGATGACAGCAGACGGACCGCTCGTAAAATATACGACAGGTCCGGACCACACGTAGATTTTGTTCGTATCTGAAAAAAATCGTAGGATACGTGAACATTGTTGAATGCCACATATGCTCCTAAATCACTCGTAAGCACAGTTTAAGCACAAATCTGTGCGTACGAACGGTTCATGAATGAGGGCCATTGACTCCAATTAGTTATTTAGACTACAATCATGTCTTAAAGACATAAAAACCTGGATGACCCTAAATTTTCTCCATTTAAATGCTTTGTACAAAATAGACTGATGTTTTGGTTTTTGGACCTGAGCATCTTAGGAATAAATGTTGCAGTCTTTGTGGAAAATAAACTGAATTGAAGGTATCACTGATGCAGATGTCTTCTCACAGAGCTCTATGGTTCCCTTATCAGTCATGTCACTCGGTGCAACATAAATGCTATGGGAAATTGCGCTCCGCACGATTACCTGAAGGAATACAATCACACATTTACGGCAGGGGCGTCAGCGTCGTGCCAGAGGCCCCACCCTCTGGGTACTTAAGCCGCTGACGCCCATCCATCGATCTCTTATTGCCCTTCACCTCGCTTAAACCTGAACTCTCTCTCTCTTCGTGGGACTTCTCTGTTGCTTCATCGCTCGACCAGAGGTGAGCTTGCTCCCTACACAAGGTGTACAGAGAATTATTCCTGCGTATTGCTGGACTAGCAAAAGCTAATCCGGCACATTTTTCCTTAACCCCAAAGTTTTTTCTTCTCCTCTTTCCGCAGACTGCTTCGCTCGACGGCGTCACACCGCTACCTCTGCTAATTCGAAGCAGGCTAGCCAGCGAAAGCGACGCGACGGAGGAGACGTCTCAAATAAAAAGAAAAAAGATCTTGGAAGGACTCACTCGTCTTATCTCGGACATGCCTCCGGAGAAAGGAAAGCGAAAGACAAGACTTCCAAAAAAGACCAGTAGGGCGACGAGCCAACCTCGCGCGCCTGCCCCAGCGGATGCGGTTTTTCCCTCTCAGCGACGGACACC
>JBBPBX010032574.1:20484-33798 GCA_038048925.1 Garcialebias charrua
TCTGGTTAGGATGCCTCCTGGACGCCTCCCTGGTGAGGTGTTCCGGGCATGTCCCACCGGGAGGAGACCCAGAGGAAGACCCAGGACACGCTGGAGGGACTATGTTTCTCGGCTGGCCTGGGAACGCCTTGGGATTCCCCCAGAGGAGCTGCTCCAAGTGGCTGGGGAGAGGGAAGTCTGGGCCTCCCTACTTAGGCTGCTACCCCCGCGACCCGACCCCGGATAAGCGGACGAAAATGGATGGATGGATTATATAAAAACAACTATTAAACTTTGGTTTTTGTTTCTGCCTACCGTAATATCTGGTGGAAATAAATTTCATAAACAATATTAGACATACAACCTTACCATCTACATTTTAAAATTGTGTAATAATATTATGATCACAGTTATATTAGTTGCAGTGCAAACCATAAAATAATCTTGACATAAATACAGTTTCCCCTTACTTACCTTGTTTCCAAAACCTGAATGGGAGTCTCCCCAAATTCACTACTGTACTTCTCAGACCTTCCCCAAAGTCATCATCTCTGCATAAAAACATATAATGTAGTTCAAACAATAATCAGATATTCTTTTCAACACATTTATCACACAATGACAAATTTATCTAACATATCAAAGCATGTAGGATGATTTAAAAAATAGCATCAAACAGCCATCTTCCATCCTGTTCTGCTGCTAGAAGTAAAATTTGAACTTTTTATGCTCTCCTTTCATCCTGCTTCACTGCAGGCTCATGTCCGCAGCAGACAAACTCGTCCACCCCACCGCAAGTTTTACAGATTTTATTCCAAAAATTAATGATTTTTGAGGCCCTTTATACAGGTAAACGTCCAAAGAGGTTGACATGTATGCATCAACAACATTTATTGTGTAGTAGAACTAACAGACTTTTCGATTATGAACACCAAATGATCTGCAGACAATATGCTAATTGCTAGTTGTTGTGATCATGCCTCTCTTACACAGACAGCGCAGTTACAGTACTTTCATCATATCTGCTTGCTGATCCACAATACAATAAGTTAGGATAACTAAATGTACGTATCGAAACAATACTGAGGTTGAATGAGTTAGCTGCTGCCATTAGCATCACGTCAGCTGTAGGCCGGAAAACGGTTTTAGCCTGTTGTAGATAATATCATGGCATTTGCGCTATCACATGTTACCTTTTTGTTATATTTCAGCTCGTTTGGCTGGTAACAAACCCATATAGATTCTGCTCTGCTGGCGGCAAAACAAGGAGGCAGATGAAAGCTTGCTGAACTTTATTCCTATTGATGGCAACGACAACCACAACTCACGAACTGCACAGCTACAGGCTCTCAAGCTAACACACACACACTCTCTTCTTCTACCCGCCCCTCTCGTAGCTCTCTACCACCCTCTCTAGGTAAAGGCTGGGCCTGTAACACATGATTCAAGCAAAGACACTTACTTTTCAAGCAGAAATGTTGCTAACTCTGCATCGCTTTGCAATCCTTTGAGCACCCAAAGCTCTCGCTACCCACCTCCGCCATTTTGAAACAGCTACTACGGGAACGTGCGCGGATGCGCGCAGCAGCTGGGAGAGGCGGGGGAAGGGCGGGGGGAGCTCGTTCATGAAAATAACTCTGTTTTTATTGGCTGGTTAAACACGGGCCGCTCTGGTTTTTATAAATGCTATTTTAACCACCGGGAGACGCCAGAGGAATATAGTATTTCTCAAAGATTACCTGTTTAACATCACTCTGTCAAAAAATAGTGACAGAGAGAAGAAATATGTTTATAAAAAAAGCTACATACTGAACCTTTAATGTAATGCTCAACATGTAATGTACGGCTGATATGTAAGTTTTAGCATTATATTAGAAAATATCAGTTTGTTATTCTTGCAGCTTGGAGTCAAATAACTCTTTAACAGGGTTAAATCCAGCGTGCTGTTTGAAAAGGTCTGCCATATGGCATCATGGTCAATGGTCCTTCCTTACCAAGCACAAGTACTGTACATCATGTCCTCAGCTGATGTTGAATGCAAGTTTTACACACAGCACATATCAGAATACTTATATAACATAAGTTTATGTTAAATAAATAATCAACAGCTGATTGCTTAGCTGTTTGAAAGGCTGTTTAAGTGTTTTGGGAAATATGTAAATTTTGCCACAAACTTTTCTCAGTTCTAACCTAAAAACTGCAAGAAATGGAAGTATAAATAAATAACAAAGAAATAGTTTCCACCGATATTTGTGAATGCATTTTTTAACATGCTGATCAATTAGATAAGATCAGCAGAAAGACCATCCAGTTTTTACATTTCTGACAGAACCTGAACAAGACCCTAGTTCCCATGGTGCAGGTTAGTGTCCAGTCATGTGTCTGTGAATGGATGCCAAGTCTTATTAGTTCTGTTTGGATCTTCAATTAAACCTGTCTGCTATCATAAGCAGTAAGGTGCTGTTCTAAGGACTGGTGTGTGTGTGTGGTGCCATTGTCACAAAATTAATGTGATAACAAGTGAAATGGTCATTTCTTGACACAGAAGTTCAGGCTCATACTATAGATGCATGAGTTGAGGTAATGTGAGATTTCATCACATTACCGAGGGTTGGAGTCTGATTTCAAACTCTGTGTGCAACTTGAACAAGCTTGTTGAGGGCAAACACTGAGCCAAGTTTCACTCCCTGAAGCTAAACATTTCTTCTGCTCTGATTAGCACATTGTCAAATCCCAGCAAAGGACACAGGACATTAGCAGGGAAGCTTCGGCATCTAAACAGGGATCAACTAGGACATGTCATCATGGAAGGTTATTGATAACCAATGCTTTGCTAAATGTAAGTGCCTGATAATGTGCTTTTAGAAAAAGTAGGGTTTGAGGATACCAATGTGTCACACAGAAAATTCAAATAAATCAACTCACAGTAGACAAATGCTTAAATGGTAAATGAACTACTTATATAGAACTTTTCTATTTACCGTAATCAAGACAGTCAAAGTGCTTTACATTACAATCTGTGTCCTCATTTACCCATTCATACAGCACTCTACTAGATTTCTGCAAAGTCTAATTGGACAAATCATTCTAAAGAGACTAATCAGGGCTTTAGATCACATTCATACACAGATGGGACACACATCGGAAGCAATGTTCAGTGTCTTGCCCAGGGACACTCGGACATGTGACTGCTGGATTTGAACCCCCAACTCTTGCATTGGAGGACGACTGATCTAACCACTCAGCCACAGCTGCCCTGTACAAAGTAAAGTAAAGTACACACCACTGAAACACAGCCACATCCCAAACCAGTGATACAAGTACTAAATCCCACACACATATGGAGTCAAACCTATGGACCAGCATGCACTTATTCTGCCTTTACCCTGGGATTCCAAAGTGCATGGAAGATTTATCCTCCTACCGTTTCTCTCACACTCTTCCTCAACCTTTTAAAACCTCTACTTAAAAGTTCATGGAAGATTAATTCTCTTTTTTCCTCCTGTATCACACATCGGTGCCTCTTAAAAAACTTCATCCTGGCTTCTTTTTTTTTGTTTTCGCTATGTGAATCTCTTAAAACACAAATAACAGTTTGTCCATCTAGTAAAAGTGCTTTAGGATTTGTACATGCTTTAAAGAGACATTCACAAACTAAACAAAAAAAAAAAGTCATCACAATGTTATATAAAACCAAGAAGAACTAAAGATATAGAAAAAAAAAACTTTTTTAGGTTATTCTAAAAAGGCTGACTGAAAACTTTTTGTAATCGTAAATCTTCAAATATCTTTATTTTTGCACAATTTACTGTATTTCACAATAAATTTAATTTTAAATCTCTGGGACCAGAGTCTGTTGTGTTGGGCCTTTAAATCCTGTTTACTGCTGTGCACACAATCATGTCTTCACCTGACCTTCTTTAAAATAACTATATACAGTATGAATCTGGATACTGAATATGTTAGAAAAATGCATGTTTGAACATAAATCAGCAACGAGTTGAGACCTAAGAGTTGATGTTGATGACACCTGGGTTAAAATTAAATCTCAGGAAAATTAAATCTCAGGAAGTCCAACATTTTACTGAGCACATCAACTCTGTGGATTCAAAAGTATAAGGATGATCAAGGGTGAGAAATTGGATGGTAATGATAGAACTGAGGATGATTTGGACAATTGTGTGCTGATCTGTGTATATGTGTGTGTAAATATGTGTGGATGTGTAAATAAGGAAATGTTATCTATGTATTTATGCTTTAGATGTGTATGTCTATCTACGTGAGTATGTATATGTAGATACTTTCATCTAGTCCAGAAAATACTGTTATTTATTTATTTATTTATTATTATTATTATTAAAATTAATATTACTTCTTTTTTTCTGGAAGAGATATTGGCAACAGGAAGACTATTTATCCTATGAATTATTGAATGGATAAGGGGTATGATAATATAAGTTTGAGTTGAGTTATAAGATTGTATATATACTTGGAAACATGAAAGTCTTCAGTATTATGTTTTGTGGTGAAATGTCTGTCTGAAATAAAATGTATCATCATCATGATACATATACTGTATCAAGTACACACGAGAAGATATAAAACAATGGCAGGTTGTCTTTCTTGGACTGTCTCAGATTCTGATAGAGGATATTTGCAAACTGAGGTGTACCCCAAACCCACCCACACAGACCAGTATTTACAGTTTGACTCCCATCACCCTCTGGAGCACAAGTTAGGAGTCATCAGGACTCTGTACCACAGAGCAGACAGCGTCCCCACTAACTCAGCAGCCAGACAGAAGGAGAAATCACACACAAAACAGGCTCTAGAGAAATGTGGATATCCTAACTGGGCCTTCCTGAAAGCAGAGAAGAAACCCAAACAGGACTCCAGCCAGCCATCAGGTGAAAAGAAGGAACCCAGACCCAGACCAGTGGTCATTCCGTATGTTGCGGGAGTTTCAGAGACATTGAGACGTTTATTTTCTAAACACAACGTCCCAGTGGCTTTTAAACCCCAAAATACATTACGGCAAAGACTGGTTCATCCCAAAGATCCAGTCCCCCGGCACAAACAGAGTAATATTGTGTATGCTGTTCAGTGTCAGGAGGGCTGTGATCAGTCTTATATCGGGGAAACTAAACAGCCACTGGCCAAAAGGATGGCCCAGCACAGAAGATCAACATCATCAGGTCAGGACTCTGCGGTCTACACTCATCTCCAGGCCAGCGGTCACTCTTTCAGGGATGAAGATGTTCACATCCTTGATAGAGAGGAACGATGGTTTGAGAGAGGAGTAAAGGAGGCCATCTTTGTGAAAAGAAACCGTCCATCATTAAACAGGGGTGGAGGCCTCCGGGTTCAACTGTCCCCCTCTTACAATGCTGTTATTGCTAGTATCACTCAGCCCTCTGTGAATAGCAAACAACCATCAGGGTGCTAACGATCCATCGTTAGGCTGATGGTCCTCCTTGATCATGTGAGCAGCTGGTTTCAGCTGTCATCAGCCAACTGGTTGATCCACTGTGAGAGGGTGCTATTTATAAGACTGAGCTGAATACAGCAGCTCAGACTGAGGAAGTCTTTTGGACGAAAGACGAAACATTTCTACTTTTTTTTTTTTTTTTTTTTTTGAATGTCCAGAGGACCAGACTTGGCTTTTTTAGAAGGTCAGATCATGTTTTGTCAGGAAGCTGAACACATAATGTTATTTAAAAGCTATGAATATGTCATGTTCTGACAATCATAAATGAACATATATACTTTGTATATTGAAATGAAAAAGACTTGACATTTCTTTACATACTCTTCATTGCAATAGTTGGACAAAAGTGAGGTACAGATGAACAACAAATTCCTTTCTGTTCCAGCATGCTTTCTGTGTGTTTGTGTGTGTATGTGTGTGTGGCATTGATTTAGGAAAGCAGCTCCTATAAATTCAATCAGTCCAATCCATTCTCCAGCCGTTGACTCCTCGCTGCCCAGCTCCCACCTTGAGAAGCGTGGCTACTTTTATGGAGATGAGCCATTCATTTTTGTCTTTCTTCCACTCTCTGTATTCCATCCCATCTGTCTTTCTTCCCCAGCACATCGACTTTTGATTTTCTGTCTGTCTTTGTATGTCTGTGATTTGTTACTTCCTCTTTCTATTTTTTTCCTTCATCCTAATGCAGTGTTATTGTAGCACACCACCATGTGGTGACTTTCATTTCCAAAACTTCCAACTCTACACTATCAACACTTAATAGTTATATTTTATAGACAGACCAAGTGTTTTGAAGAAAAAACTATGTTTGTTTACATGTATATACCATGTGTGGGATAAGAAAGACAGTGCCATATAGTGCAAGAAGCATCACAAAATCCTATATATTATATACTATTTTTTTTTTTTCGGAAGAAAATAATATAGAATATAGTACAAACAGCAACAGTAATAATAATAATAATAATAATAATAATAATAATAATAATAATAATAATAATAATAACAATAACAATAATAATGAATTTAATTTGTAACGCACTTTTCATTAACAAAAATCTCAAAGTGCTACAAGGTGCAACTAAAATCAATGATCAAATAAAAACTAGTGATAAAATCAAGTAAAATCAATGATAAAATAACAATAATCAGTAATAAAATCAACTAAAATCAATGATAATATCAACTAAAATCTGTGATAAAATGTGGAGGCAGAGAAGGCTTGCTTAAAAAGAAAGGTCAAAAGTGATGTACAGACAGTGTCATCTACAGGATTGGAGCAATACAATAACACTTTATCCATGAAGAAATTAGGATGTTTTTCAACATAACTTTAAACTTTTGACCTTTACTTTGCATTCAAAAGTGTGTAAAATGATGCATTGTCTGAATGGAAGAGAATAACGTGTTGAGAGATTTGTTTTCAATCTTTTCTTTTTTCATTTCTTCACTTTTTTATATATCATACACCCCCCCCCACTCACACACACACACACACGCCATCGGCAGTGTGATAAGTAAACGGCTCACTGCTTTTTCTTTCTTCCTCGGCAACTACAATAACAACATTCAATCACTGTCTCTGTCTTTCCTGTTCTCTACCTTTCTCTCTTCTTCCTCCGTCTTTTCCAGTATTATTTTCATCACCAACTATTATTTTCATCTTCATTTAGCAAGCTTAAATATACATATTTTTACACTTTTGAATTGGGGATCTTGATCTGATCTCCATCATTCAGATTACTGTCTGTGAGATAATCCCTAAGACATTTTGCATCTTTAAACATTCTGATTTCCAGTTTGTTTGATTTCTCTTTCTGTTTTCCCTCTTTTTGTTGTCATCCATCCCCAGCTACTTTTATGAAATACAATTTGTGTGTATGGGGGTAGGGGGTAAGTTAAATTCTGTAAATCTCACCCGTTCTCATTAAAGCCAAATCAAAAGTCCATACTTACTTCCTGCTGCTTTCTTTTCTCTTTGTCTCTGACTTTCTCCTCTATGAAGTGACCTGAATGTCCGCCACTCTAATCGACAGTAAGTGTTTTAATGCCAGAGGTGTCAACATGCACAAAGTGTCCCAGCAATTACTTGGCAATTGACTCCAAGAGCAATCCGTAGAGCAGTGTGTACCTCGACACATTAAATATGTGTGTACAGAGACCTTTCAGGTAGTTACTGTTATGTAGATGTTTTGCTTTGCATAAATCTTACCCCTAAAAGCTCATCTCTGTTGACTGAAATTATACAGGTATATTAAGCTATTCTATTCCTCAAATTCCTCCATGCCCTTTATTTCCTTTTTGTCAAATAGAAAATACACAAGGAGAACCAGTAAAATAGAAACACTAGCCACTCATGATAGTTGATGTACAAAAGAGAAAGAGAGAATCAACACAATAGGGGAGAATATTTCTCTATGATAAATACTGTATACCAAAAGCTTTTTGCTTAAATTCCTAAAAAAATCTGATAATTATCAATCTCTGTTGCCATCAGTGACAACGCATTTATTTTAGGTTTGTTACCCATAAACCCTGATTATTTGGGTCTAAGGCTTTGAAAATATCTGCAGTGTTATTGCATTGTCCGGGGGCCTTTCTGGGTGGAGTTTGCATGTTCTCTCCGTGCATGCGTGGGTTTTCTCCGGGTGCTCCGGGTGCTCCGGCTTTCCTCCCACAGTCCAAAAACATGCATGTTAGGCTGATTGGTAACTCTAAATTGACCCTGAGTGAGACAGGTCCCTCTTGTAAATGAGTCCCCGTGGCTCAATGAGGCTAGCCTGTATAAATAATGGTTGAATTGAATTGAATTGTTTAGTTTCATAACATTTAAGTAAAGGCCTAGTATTACTTGATGCTATTCAATTGACTGGCACCTTTCATACCAGAGTTCTAAACTGAGAATTTGTTACATTGACCCATAACTTAGTTATTGCTACTGTATTATGGTCAAACCATGTAAATAACTACTGTATAGGCCTCATATGCTATTCTGACATCTTGCAAACTGTGTTAGAGTCAGAGTCAGAGAGTCTTTATTGTCATTTGCACCGCATGTGGTACATGTGATGAAAACGAGATTATGTACACGGGGTCCCAGTTACATCCAACAACAAATGCAAGAGAAAAACAGTAATAACATCTAGAATTAACTAAGAAAAACATCAACTAGTAATACACTAAGCCCTAATATAGTGGAAAAACATCATTATAAACAGCAGCACGAACATGAGTCTGTATGAGCAGATGGTCACAGATGAACACAGCAACAAGAAAACAGATCAGCATCAGCATGATGTGATATTTTGCAGTGTTTATTTTTATTTTATTTTTATTTATTCATTCATGAGTCTAACAGCCTCAGGGTAGAAGCTGTTCCTCAGTCTAGTGGTTCTACATTTGATGCTCCTCAACCTCCGTCCTGAGGGGAGTGGGGCAAAGAGTGAGTGTGCTGGGTGAGTGAGGTCTTTCATGATGCAGGTGGCTCTTTTCCTGCATCTGGAGGTGTAAATGTCTGTGATGGTGGGGAGACTGACTCCGACAGACTTCTGTGCAGCCTTCACCACTCTCTGTAGAGCTTTCCTCTCTGCAACTGTGCAGCCTCCATGCCACACGTTGATGCTGGAGCACAGGACGCTTTCCACTGCACACCTGTAGAACGAGGTGAGAACTGGGCTGCTCAGACCAGCACGTCTCAGCCGTCTGAGGAAGTAGAGTCTCTGATGACCTTTCTTGATCAGGCTGGTGGTGTTGTTGGTCCAGCTGAGGTTATCATTCAAGTGTACACCCAAGTATTTGTAGCTGGAGACCACTTCCACTGCAGATCCACCTATTTTCAGTGGGGCGTGGGTGTGTTTATTCCTTCTGAAGTCCACAATCATCTCCTTTGTCTTCTTCACATTCATGTGAATATTATTCTCTTTGCACCAGCTCTCCAGGTGTTCCACCTCCTGTCTGTAGCTGGACCAAGCACACCAAGTTAGCACCTGTTAGCACACCAAGAAAGTGCTGAGGATGTCTCTAAGATACTACCACAATAAAATTAAGTCAATATCTGTAAAACTCAATTATAGCTATTCATGTGTTGGTTAATGTCAGTTAACCGTTGCAGCCATCTTGAATTAGGCTAACACTAAATGTTTGTCAGTTGTAGATGTACACCCACAAATTACTTTCTTAGAGTTTCACCAAATTCTCTCCAGGGCTGTGTGAGATTATTTAATCACAAGAAACTGTTGACACCAACAGTTAATGCTAAAGTTCTAAAATTAAAATAAAAAGATGCTGTACAAGGTGTAGTGTTCAGAATGTGTTGCAGATGCCTCTCAGCTGCCACCATAACAATTTTAGCTCCACGGGGCCAAGATGGTGTAGAGGCAGGGCTGCCGACTTGGGACCCGAAGGACACAGGTTCAAACCCCGGCCCCGGCCACTACACACCTTGGGGTGTCTATGAGTGCACACCTATTTCCCCAGCTCCCCGGGTGCTTTCTATGGCTGCTCACTGCACCACCTGGTGGTGGTTGGGTTAAATGCAGAGACGAATTTCGTCTTGTATGGGAAACATACACAGATGACAAAAATGTGACATTTATTTTTATAGCAATTTCTGTGGCTACCATATATTGTGTTGGTTCTTCAACTAATCAGAGAGTCAGAGTGCGAGTCAGAGTTTCTTTATTTGTCATTCACACCACATGGTACATGTGGTGGAACAAAATTGTGTACATAGTGTCCCAGTTACATCAAACAATAACATTTAAAAGAAAACCAGTAATAAGATCTAAGATATGAACTAATAAAAATGTTAACTAAAAATACACTAAGCACTAGTAGTACAAAAAACATTATGCTGAACAGCAGCACGGACATGAGTCTGTATGAGCAGATGAGTACGAATGAACACAGCAACATGAAAACAGATCAGCAGCAACATGATGTGATTTTTCACAGTGATTATTCTGGTTAGATATTCATGAGTCTAACAGTCTCAGGCCCTGTTTACACGGACACTGTGTGGGGGAAACGGATGTTTTGGGTATGTTAATTAGGTGAAAAGTTTTGCGTTGACACGGTCGAATTCTGTGGATACGACTCTCTCCCCCTCCACCCCCCGTCCTCATGATTTCACTGTAGTTACCATGCTGGGCCATTAGATGGCGCTGTGATTTTTGGAACCTTCACTACTGCGCATGCGTGCAGCCTGAGGTAAACAGCAGCCGAGAGCCTGCCTCGTCTGTTTTCCTCTCTGGCTAAAATCAGCTAACTACAAGTTGTTGTCAACAAGTTAACAACAAGTTAAAGCTGGAATTTGGATAAGAGTCAACAGATTTGAGTCAGTGGGACCCGCTTCATCTAACAAGCTGCACACCAGACGCTGAGACTGTGGACCAGAACCGCTGAGTGGACTGTGGACCAGAACCGGACTTTCCTCCGTGATAAACAGCTGACTTACAGCAGGTAAATCAACGTTCTTAATATAATGTTTGCTTGTGTTTACTTTGATCACACAACAACTGAGTTTTTATTTATTTATTTATTTATTTCTGCCAGGTGGAGCTGTCGTTCCAACAAACAGGCAGACGGTTCGGCGGTTCTGATGGGTCCAGATGAACACACAGCAAGAGTCCAGTTCATTAACGTAGTTACAGTTCGGTTCACGTGTTTTAATAGTGTTCAGTTTAATTCTCAGTGTTTGTGTTGTAAACTTTGTGGTACTGAATAAATAAATAAATAAAAAATAAACCTGGTGTCTTTATTTTCGCATCACGTTACGCACTGTTTAAAAAATGTAACGAGTCCAGATAGATACTGTAGTTCAGATAAATTTAAAGGGCGCGGGGTGGGCCGGATCTTGGACGTCTGCTGCTCTCCACCCCAGAATGAATGGGTCTACCTCCTGGGTTTGGATGTGGGCTGCCCCATGTAGGGAGCAGGTACATGTCTTGGACCTAGGGGGTATAGAGTGTGCATCGGGATTATGAATGGAGCGTGTCGTTATTGTTTGTCTTTCTGTGACTGAGGGTGAGGATGAGGGTGGGTCTGAATGAGTGTGTCTGTGTATGAATGTTTAAGTGTCAGGCTGGGACTTGGACTGCCCCCTCTCTGATACTTCTGAGGCTACCCAGTGTCGCGCTCCTGCCACGTGGCCCCCTGGTGGGTGTTCCTCTGCCTACGGGCGTGCTTGGGGCCCTCACTATCTGGGGCTGGGCGCTTGGGCGTTTGTCAGCTCGGCCTGGTGGCTGCCTGGTGGGGCTCGGGTCCTCTGGTCCTG
This sequence comes from Garcialebias charrua, assembly GCA_038048925.1. NCBI lineage: Eukaryota > Metazoa > Chordata > Actinopteri > Cyprinodontiformes > Rivulidae > Garcialebias > Garcialebias charrua. The sequence continues at coordinate 32,226 of JBBPBX010032574.1, forward strand.
TCAGGTCTGGACCTGAGGGATGGGCGTCCCCGGTGCCCGAGCCTCGGTGACCGGCCCTGGGGCTACGTCGGTGCAGCGGGCTCCGGCGGGGGCCTGTGTATTGTCGCTGTTGACCCCGGGGGGTCATTGTGTGTGGTCCCTGGTGGGGTTCGTCCGGTTCTTCCACTTGGTCGGATCTGGGGAGTGGACGAGTGGCTCGTCCTGTTCGGGTGGTCCTGGGGACTCTGGGCTCGGGGTCCTTCCTGGGGTCTTGGGCTTTGATCGCCCCTTCGTCTGTCTCGGGCTTTGGGGGGACGGGTCCTGGAGCACAGGATGCTCTCCACTGCACACCTGTAAGGAGATGAGGACTAAGCTTCCCAGATCAGCTCGCCTCAGCTGCCTGAGGAAGTAGAATCCTAGTTGTAGATGCAGTTGTAGATGTACAAGCAATAAGTGGTTTTTGAGCATTTCATTAAAGTATATCCAGTGGTCCATGAGCTATTTTCCTAATGGAACAGACAAATGAACACACACACACACACACCTTCATATGTACATAAACATTATTGGCAGGTGATTAAAAACCACCAATAAAACAAAATCAAAACTTAATTCTTTGAAAACAGTTCAAAATATTTTTTAATACAAATACACAAATATGCAAGACCTGTGAGGAGGTTTTTGTACATGCTTTCCTCGCACTCTCTCTCACCTTTCACTTGTTTGGTTCTGCTCTGTCTCCTCTTTCTTCACCTTTTCATTGTTGCCCCTTCTCTGACCCTGGTTTGATTGACAGGGTCTCTAGTAAGAACTGGACAAACTGAACCTAAAGGTTCCCTTCATGCTTCTGCCTGACCACTTGCTATGTGACATTAGTGGCTTCAGGCATGTTGACTGTTTGGCATTTGGTCTTCAAAACAGTCTCAAAGATGCAACGTTCATATACCACACATATGCCTGTAAGTGCAATTTAAAAATGTCCCTTCACGATCATCACTATAAATGGGATCAGAATTGTTCTTAGTTCTTTAACCACTTCTACGTCATCAATAAACCTCATGGCTTTGATTGACATGGAAAGTACAATGGCATAATTCCTTCCCACAGGTCTTTCTGTGTTCTTCTCACTCTTTTGTGCCCATTTTCCCACCCACATCTCTGAGTTTTGCCTCCTTAAACATACACACACACATGCTACACTATCACCCCACCTCCCTCTGTGCTGTCAGAAAGAGAAGGTAGAGAGGTGAAGAGCTCAGCCTTCTGGGAGGGCATGTTTTATTTTTTTCTTTTAAGGCCTGAGTAGGCCCTTGGTTTGCATGGCTGACAGCGTAGATTTGATACCTGGCCTGATTCAGTCACTCTCTTAGCTCTGCTCACCACTGCACATCACAGTGCAGCTCAGATACCCCTGTGTATATTATTAGTGGCTAAATATATGCAGGGAAAACTCCCAAAAGGGGTGGATCATCGGACGGTGGAGAGATTGTATTTGTGATGCGAAGGGCTTCAGAGAGGTTTATCGGTTTATCCTAAATTATTAACTCCCACTGTAGATAGTCTGCAGCTGCTTTTGCAGTTCATTCTTATTCAC
>JBBPBX010032575.1:0-26180 GCA_038048925.1 Garcialebias charrua
GACTAGTACTTAAGGAAGGACCAGTCGAGGAGTTCACTTGTCTTATCAGGACCCAAGGTTACAGCCAGCAGCAGAGGGAAATGTTTAGGAACAGACAGAGAAAGCTGGAGCCTTGTTCATGAAAAACAACGGATTAAACTGTCTTCTTATTTCTAAACAAAACAGTCGGGTCTCTGTGACCCGAGATTTCCCTTTAACACAGCAGTGAACACAGTTTAACTCTTAAAGAATAACACAGCTTAAAAGCACACATCATGAAAATGACAAATGTTATTCTTTTGATCACATCAGCCTAAAATCAAAGATAGAAATAGTCTCTTTTGGTGACTATATTTATCAGATTACAGCTTAATGAATGATTTTGTAGTAAATGTCTTGCTTTACTGAGAGGTCAGTAAAGGTCATCACTGGACAGTTCAAAAACCTTAATTTGACCCTGGGTAGGTCCATTACACTTATCTCAGACAGAAGAGGACCCATGACCTGCGTGCCAAAGAATGCAGTTACAACATAGGGGATCTGGTCTATGTGAAGGACAACACAAAGAAGTTGGGCTTTAGTCCCAAGCTACAAGCACCCTGGAAGGGCCCATGTATTATCAAAGCCCAGCTTGGAGCTGTACTATATGAGATCTTAACACAACGTGACAGAAAGGTCATGCACCATGATCAGTTGAAGCCTTACACACGTGATGTCATACCAACATGGATCAGACGACAAAGACATACGGTCATGACACACAACAAATACACACAATAATGACACACCACAATACACACAATAACGACACACAATAATGACACAGAATAATGACACACAACAAATACACAGAATAATGACACACAATAAATACACACAATAACACACAATGACACATAATAATGTCACACATTAATGCACGATGACACAAAAATAACACACAACAAATACACACAATAATGACACACAATAAAGACACAATGACAATCAATAATGACACACAAAAATAACACACAACAAATACACACAATAATGACACGATGACACACAATAATGACACACAACAAATACACACAATATTGACACACAATAACGCATGATGACACACAATAATGACACACAATAACGCACGATCACACACAATAATGGTACACAATAATGCACGATGAAAAACAATAATGAACAAAATAATGACACAATGACACACAATAATGAGACACAAAAACTACACACAATAATGACACACAATAATCACACACAATGATGACACAAAATAGTACATATAATATAGACACACAATAATGACACACAATAGTGACAAACAATAATTACACACAATAGTGACATACAATAATTACACACAATGACAAACAATAATCACACACAATAATTACACACATTGTTGACACACAATAATTACACACAATAATGACACACAATAATTCCATACAATAGTGACACACAATAGTGACACACAATAATTACACACAATAATGACACACAATAGTGACACACAATAATTACATGCAATAATGACACAATAACGACACAATAGTGACACACAATAGTGTCACGTAAAAATTACACACAACAATGACACACAATAATGACACACAACAATTACACACAATAATCACACACAATAATCACACACAATAAATACACACAATAATGACACACAATAGTGACACACAATAATTACACACAATAATGACACACAATAGTGACACACAATAATTCCATGCAATAATGACACAATAATGACACAATAGTGACAAACAATAGTGACACTTAAATATTACACACAACAATGACACACAATAATGACACACAACAATTACACACAATAATCACACACAATAATCACACACAATAAATACACACAATAATGACACACAATAGTGACACACAATAATTACACACAACAATGACACACAATATTGACACACAGTAATGACACACAACAATGAAACACAATATTTACACACAATAATCACACAATGATCACACATAATAAGTACACACAATAATGACACAATAAGTACACACAATAATTACACACAATATTGACACACAATAATTACACACAATAATGACACACCATAATCACACACAATAAGTACACACAATAATCACACACAATATTTCCATACAATAATGACATAACTACAGACAATTATTACACATAACAATGACACACAATAATGACACACAACAATGACACACAATAAGTACACACAATAAGTACACACAATAAGTTCACACAATAAGTACACACAATAAGTACACACAATAAGTAAGCACAATAAGTACACACAAAAAGTACACACAATAAGTACGCACAATAAGTACACACAATAAGTACACACAATAACTACACACAATAAGTACACATAATAAGTACACACAATAATGACACACAATAAGTCCACACAATAAATAAGCACAATAATAATAATAATAATAATAATAATTGTCTAATCTTGTCATCTGCGTATGTTTCCCATACACAGACGAAATTCGTCTCTGCATTTAACCCAACCACCTACCAGGCGGTGCAGTGAGCAGCCATAGAAGGCGCTCGGGGAGCTGGAGAAATAGGTGTGCACTCATAGACACCCCAACTACACACAATGAGTACACATAATAATGACACACAATAAGTACACACAATAAGTACACACAATAAGTACACACAATAATTACACACAATAAGTACACACAATAATCACACACAATAAGTACACACAATAAGTACACACAATAATCACACACAATAAGTACACACAATAAGTACACACAATAATTACACACAATAAGTACACACAGTAAGTACAAAAAATAAGTAGACACAATAAGTACACAGAACAGTACACACAATAAGAACACACAATAAGTACAGGTACACACAATAAGTACACAGTGTGTGTGTAGCTCCTCCAGATGTGCACAGTGGTGCTTGTCTTTCCCTGGACACTTTTGTTCAGCGTGTTCAAGTGACTCGTCTTCTCCACCATGAAGTGACACTTGTCCAGATCATCTAGATCTCCCAGACCTTTGTTTTCCAACAAGGTCTTCACATGGTCCAGACCTTTGTTTTCCAACAAGGTCTTCACATGGTCCAGACCTTTGTTTTCCAACAAGGTCTTCACATGGTCCAGACCTTTGCTTTCCAACAAGGTCTTCACATGGTCCAGACCTTTGCTTTCCAACAAGGTCTTCACATGGTCCAGACCTTTGCTTTCCAACAAGGTCTTCACATGGTCCAGACCTTTGCTTTCCAACAAGGTCTTCACATGGTCCAGACCTTTGCTTTCCAACAAGGTCTTCACATGGTCCAGACCTTTGTTTTCCAACAAGGTCTTCACATGGTCCAGACCTTTGTTTTCCAACAAGGTCTTCACATGGTCCAGACCTTTGTTTTCCAACAAGGTCTTCACATGGTCCAGACCTTTGTTTTCCAACAAGGTCTTCACATGGTCCAGACCTTTGTTTTCCAACAAGGTCTTCACATGGTCCAGACCTTTGCTTTCCAACAAGGTCTTCACATGGTCCAGACCTTTGCTTTCCAACAAGGTCTTCACATGGTCCAGACCTTTGTTTTCCAACAAGGTCTTCACATGGTCCAGACCTTTGTTTTCCAACAAGGTCTTCACATGGTCCAGACCTTTGTTTTCCAACAAGGTCTTCACATGGTCCAGACCTTTGTTTTCCAACAAGGTCTTCACATGGTCCAGACCTTTGTTTTCCAACAAGGTCTTCACATGGTCCAGACCTTTGTTTTCCAACAAGGTCTTCACATGGTCCAGACCTTTGTTTTCCAACAAGGTCTTCACATGGTCCAGACCTTTGTTTTCCAACAAGGTCTTCACATGGTCCAGACCTTTGTTTTCCAACAAGGTCTTCACATGGTCCAGACCTTTGTTTTCCAACAAGGTCTTCACATGGTCCAGACCTTTGTTTTCCAACAAGGTCTTCACATGGTCCAGACCTTTGTTTTCCAACAAGGTCTTCACATGGTCCAGACCTTTGTTTTCCAACAAGGTCTTCACATGGTCCAGACCTTTGTTTTCCAACAAGGTCTTCACATGGTCCAGACCTTTGTTTTCCAACAAGGTCTTCACATGGTCCAGACCTTTGTGGAGCAGCAGGAGACCCCAACGTGCACTGGGATGTGAGGGATGTGCACGTGGCTGTGACGCATGTTTGTGTTGACAAATGATTGAAACATCTGGAGAACTTGATGTTGACAAATGATTGAAACATCTGGAGAACTTGATGTTAAAGTTTCACCTGGACCTTCAAGATCAAGTGAATAAATCAATAGAAGTGAAATGAATCAAAAGGTGATGAAGAGCCACTAGAAGAAGATGAAGAGCTGCAGATGTTTGACCCCGGGGTCACATGGTCCAGCAGCTGCTCAGACACTTCATTGATCTTCTGTCATGACTAATAGTTGTTGTTGCAGCACAAACACAAGTGTTGCTTTGAAAGCAGCAACGTGTTGCTGTGATGTTGCTCTCCTCTCTCCACACCTCCTGTGTGTTGTGTGTGAAACATGTTCACACAACAACTAACTGTGGCTGCTTCACATCTGCCTTCACATCTGCTCTGGAGCTCATTTACAGCTCAGTGCTGCCACCTGCTGGATCCACTCACAAACCACATGCAGGAACATCTGCAAACATCTGGCTTCAGCATCCAGCTGATGTTCATCTGTGCACTCTGAGTTCACATTTCACTCTTTTGATCCATCAGCATCATTTTTAGGACTTCTTCTCATTTGCTCATGTTCCATCACATGACCTGTCTGAGGACTTTCCTTTCACTCAGACATGGACAAAACATGATCACCCTTTCATTCATGTCCACTTACAGGACCTGCTGCTTCTTTGTTTGTTTGTTTGTGTAAACAATGCTGCAGGTAAATAAATTGCTCGTTGGAACTAATAAAGTCGTCTGATAGTTGGATTAAATGACAAAACACAAAACAAAGTAAAGATTTCACAAACATGAACTAAATTCAATGTTTTCTTGAAATGATTGGACTTTATAGCTCATTCAATGTAATTATCAGTGTGTTGTAAAACGTGCACGTTATGACACATATGATGTGACTCAGATCAAAGTCAAGTTTTTTGGACTAACAGAACTCTTTCAAGTGGATTCACAGTGACAGATGTTCAGTGTGAGGAGGAAGATCTGCAGCTGGATCCTCTTCAGACTCCCTGAAACTCCTGCTGGATCTCAGCACGTTTGATCCACAGGAAGAACTCAACAACTTCAAATGTTAGCAAAATATCTGTGAAACTGACTGAATTATTGACATTTCTGTGTTTTCTAACATGAGTTTTCTGTTCAACCATCAAGAACTGGGTCGGCTCCAAAACTTAAATCAGTTGTAGACGTACATCCACTGATTATCTCTGGAAAGTTTCATTAAAATGTCTTCACTGGTAGATATTTTGCTAACAGACAGAATTGAGTTTAAGAATTTAATAGTAGAATTTTAAACCAAGGTCTCAGACAATCTATTAGTGCTCAGACTGTGTGTTGGGGATTCCTCTCAGCTACTACCACCCCAAACGTCACATCAATGTCTGTAAAACTGAATTATAGACATGTTTTATGTTTTTAAGTTCAGTTAACTGTGGCAGCCATTGTAACTTCAGCTGACTCCAAAAACTAATCAGTTGTAGACGAACATCCAATGATGACTTTCTGCAAGTTTCACTACAACTCATCCAGTGGTTCATGAGATATTTTGCTAACAGACAGTCCACCAACATGAAACCATAAAACTTGTACTTTATGTATCTCTTTAATATATTTGTGTAACATGTTGTTCTAATTCTTTGACTCGATGTTTGTAACCCCCTGGAGACTGTCATTATATTGTATTGTTGTTCTGCTTTGTATTTACAATAAAGTACAAAATAAACCAGTACTAGACTACAGAAGTATTGTTTATAACTCAGCTTCAGATACAACTTTAGAAAAATGAAACATCATTCAAATCAGACATTAAGAATGATTACAGGTGCCTTTAAACAACACATACAGGATGAAGATTAGTAGAAATGGGAGAACCAGCACTGAACATGACCATGTGGAAATGACGTCACCAGCTCGGCCTCGTTCTCTCCAGTTTGGTTTATGCAACTTCTGCCTTGGAGGTTCCCAAGGACATTATTTCAAAAGTGGATAAAACATTGTTTGATTTTATTTGGAAAAAAAAGGTTCATCTAATCTGAAAAAATGTTATGATAAATAAGCTGAGCTCTGGTGGGTTTAATGTATTAGCAGGGCTGGACTGGGACAAAAAATCGGCCCGGGCATTTTGAGCAGAGTGGCCCACAGTGATGGCATAGTTACATTGAAAAAGTAACTTAGTTAAGTTACTGATTAGTCCTTGGGAAAAGTAACTTAGTTAAGTTACTGATTACTTGATTTGGAAAGTAACTAAGTTAGATTACTAAGTTACTTTATTAGTTACTTTCAGCAGCTGCTAACAAGAACCCTCTGTCACAATACATAAAAAATTTAAATGTTTTAATAAAATAATTACCAATTAAAAATATTCAAAAAACATAATGGTCTTTCTTGACTTTATTAAACATAAATACTTTTGATAAAAAATAAGGTATTTCTTGATTTCAATATCATAAATGAAGGTTGAATGAATAAAGAAATACTTGCTTTATATAAAAAATAGTGTCTTTACTTCACTAAACAAATAATATGTTTACAAAAAAGACTTATAAAATGATTATTTTGAAAATGTTTCAAGTGAACAATACGTTTGTATAGGCCAACTCTTTCAGGGATGAAGATGTTCACATCCTTGATAGAGAGGAACGATGGTTTGAGAGAGGAGTAAAGGAGGTCATCTTTGTGAAAAGAAACCGTCCATCATTAAACAGAGGTGGAGGCCTCCGGGTTCAACTGTCCCCCTCTTACAATGCTGTTGTTGCTAGTATCACTCAGCCCTCTGTGAATAGCAAACAACCATCAGGGTGCTAATGATCCATTGTTAGGCTGATGGTCCTCCTTGCTCATGTGAGCAGCTGGTTTCAGCTGTCATCAACAAACTGGTTGATCCACTAGCTATGTTTACATGGGCAAAATTCTGTGACCGGATTGAAATGTGCTCTGATTGCATAATTAGATAGCACCGTTTACATGCGCCCAATCCGTTCATGACGAGTGTTTACATGCAGCAGGCTTTTATTCTGATCAGAAGTTCTGACATGCGCAGAGTGGTACACTCCCCTTAAAAAAAAAAAACGAAGAGGAAGTTACTTTCGTAAAAACCACAGAAGAAGAAGTTACTTCCGGGACGAAAGTAAACATACGCGTCCAAAATGGACCCGCACCAGATTGTAATGATGGCGACTGAGTTTTTTCTGCACTCCCTGAATGAACTACAGGTGAAGCAGCGCGTGCTTTTAGTTTTTTTATTCACAGGATGAGAGCGCTGGACGTCCTCTGTCCTCCAAGCTGTCGTGGACAACAACTGTTGGTAAGATAATAAAAACGCTGTATGCTAATAAACTTTTTGTCCTTTCCTTTTCTACCTGTCTGCGTGACTGTCTGTATTTGTTATTAATTACTATTCTTCCTCTGTTTTCCTGTTTCTGGAGCATCAGTGTCACGATGCCAGGCAGTGCCCTGCCATGATGCCAACGTCCTGCGCCACTCAGACTCTATCAAAGGGCTCATCTGTTGACAAAAGTAAGGCTAATAGTACTGTATTTACTATATTGTATTTAGTATTACTACAACGATTACAGCTAAGAAGTATCTCAAAGTAGAGATGCTTAGCTGTAAAGTTTTATTTAAAATAAAATGTTTGAACCATGTCTTTAAACAAATGTTGCCAAAATGTAAGGCTAACATTTACTATATTGTATTTAATTTTACAACTATTACAGCTAAGTATATCAGAAGACATACTTAGATGTAAAGTTTTCTTTCAAATAAAATTTGTTTGAACCATAACTTTAAACAAATAAAAAGTTGAACACTAAATATTGGCATGTCCTTTTTTGCAGTCTGTGAGGAACATTGAAGGACGTCCGTCTCTTCATTGTTGGTGATCCTGCATACCCGCTGTTGGACTGGCTCGTCAAAGGATACGCAAACTGTCCTCGTCTGACTCCTCAACAAGTCATTTAATGTTTACCTTGGCGCTGTCAGGTGGAGGTAGAGATGACCGGGTTTCTGAAGTCACAGTGGAGAGTTCTTCTAAAAAGATACTGTACTTATGTATTTGTGTTCACATGCAGTTAACATTTGTATAAAATTATTATCACAATAAACAACTGCAAGTAATACTAGTGAACATCTGAGCTCTTTAATGGACCAAACATTTTAACACATTCTTGTAAACAGTTGAAATTGCTTGTTTGAAACATGTTTCATTCTTAGTGCAATTTGAGGTGTATCAGAAAAACATAAAAATTAAACGTCCAAAACGTTTGTACAAAACAGACGATGTGCACAGATCACATCTTGTAATGATAACAAAAAATTTCTTTGGTCATTTAAAAACTACAGTAACCTGTAATTCAGTAACTTCTTTATCAACTCATCACATACTTTCACAATTTCAATGTATGCATGTGATTTAGGACAACAAAATTGGTGACAAAATAATCGATTTTACTTCCAAAATGTATGTTTCTGTATCCTGATAGAACGGCAAATGTGTTTTTATCCTGTGAGTCATGCAGAAACTCAAAGTCCTTATTAAACCACCTGACTGTATTAAGTTAGGACATTGTACCTTAATTGTACCATAAACTATCAATCCTAATAATACATTTACAGATCTGTCAGGGGACAAAGAAAAATGGTTGTGGAGAATTGAAACCTGCCACCAACACCTGCCACCATCACCTGCCACCATCACCTGCCACCATCACCTGCCACTGTCTGTTGTGTGCTGCTGCCAGTTGTCTCTTCAAAGCTGGACTCATCATCTGAAAAACAAACAAAATAAAGTTTAACTGGACCCCTGATATGTTGAAATGTGTTAGGTTAATTATCTGGTTAGTTGGAGTTTTAATGTACAATACAGTATACTGTAGTTCTATGCTAGCACTACAGCTACTCTTATTTCTTATTATAATTACATTTTTTTAACATATTTGTTGTTTCTAATTACTCCAGGTAATACAGTACAGAGGGTTAATGTGTTTTGAAGAGTCTAACTTACCACAAAGGATGCTTTGCTCCTGGTTAGCTTCCTCTCCTCAGATTCCTCTCCTCAGATTCCTCTCCTCCTCATCACCTAGATCCACACCGCTGCCTGCTGTGTTGGAAGTGGCAGATCTCTCATCAGTTCATCAATACGTAAAATAAAAAAGTGGTGGGGTCGTAGCCACTTGTCCCGTTTTTGTTTTTAGCTTTGTAGCACTTAGCTTTAGCTTTAAGCTCTTCCAGCGATCTCCAGCTTCTTCCAGCTTTTCATGTACTTGTTTGAATAACTACACGTTCGGTCAAGGCGTTCGATAGTTTTGAGCTATTTTAACGTTTCCATTACAAATGTTGCATCGCTCACCGACCAGTTTTACTTCCCCACCATGCGTTAGCATCTACCCACTAGCCAGCCCAGGCGGAGAAGTAAACACGAGGGGGGAGAGGGAGGGAGGGATGAGGGTGCGCGCAGCGCACATGCGCAGTCAGGACAGTTTCCCACAGTCCGGTAAAAGGAACAGATCATGTGTTTACATGCGCACACATCGGGCTACGGATCGGCGTAAACCACCCGTTTCGAACGGATCGCAAATTAGGTCGGATCACGCCGAATACACAAAAAATAACCCGACCGGGGTGTTTACATGACGCACTTTTGATCCGTTCGGCCGTTTGATCCGATTACTTATGTCCATGTAAACATAGCTACTGTGAGTCAAGTCAAGTCTATTTTATTTATATAGCACAGTTAAAACAGATAAACTGTTATCAAGGTGCTTCACACACACAACACAAAAGAGGTTTAAAAATGTACAGAACAGTATCACACACCAATGGTAAAAATTATGATATTAACAGCGGTAAAAGTATAATAAAAATGTATAAGAACAATATTAAAATGAAAACACAGTAAAAAAAATATATATACACTACGTCAGCTCACACAGTTTGAAATAATAGAGAAAAGATGATTTTTTTAGCAGGGATTTGAACATGTGAAGGGAGGAGGCCTGTCTAATGTTGGGGGGCAGGTTGTTACAGAGTTTCCACAGTGAGAGGGTGATATTTATAAGACTGAGCTGAATACAGCACCTCAGACTGAGGAAGTCTTTCTGATGAAAGATGAAACGTTTCTACAATTGTTTTGTTTTGTTTTTTGAATGTCCAGAGGCCCAGACATAGTTTTTTTTTAGATTTTTACCTGGATTATTGAGCATGCATCAGGGTCATCAGCACAGACTCCTTAGCTCCTTAGCTGCATGTGGATTTCCTTGAAGAGGAAGAACAGCTGCTAACTTCTGGAAATAACACACAAAGAGGTAAAAAAAAGTTAATAAGATTATAATTTTAAATTAAAAAGGTAATAGTACAGTAATAGTAAAAGAACAATACCTCTTTTTGAGCAGTTGAGGTGGTTGAATCTCTCATCATCTCTCATCATCAGGGCTCCAGGACATGCTGACACTATCAGTTTTTTCATAAAGTGCTGAAGTGTTGACGTGATGGAAGACGTCTTAGCAGCGTTCAGTAAAGCCTGCACATCAACAACATTTCAGACATGATTCAGAGATCATTAAAAACTCCTACAATTTGTGTTATTGATCTGGAATGATTTGAATTACCTGATAAAAGTTGCAGCTGCTGATCGGTGTTTACAAGCTGTTTTCTTCGTTCACGTTCGGATGATGTGGTTAGTCCGTTCAAGTGACGTGTGTTGCTGCTGCAGGTCTTGTGAAACAGCGTGCACAGCTTTTGAATTTGCGCTGGTCTTTTAACAACAAAACAGGAGACCGCAACAACATGCTAATAATGCTAAGTGCTAACGCGTGCTGCAACTTGATGCCGTGCTGAAACTAGGTCGCATAGAGCAGACGTCACGTCACTCCTTGATGAGTCCTGTCTCACTCGTCCTCCTCTCAGGCTGCAGGTAGGAGGAACTTTCAGCTCCGTGTGAGCACCTCACAGTCCAGTTTCTGTCAGGCACGCTGGTGTCAGGTTTCACAACCGCTTGATGCGAGTAAAGGGAAGGGGCTGGTCGGAAGAGTGCTGCTGAGAGATTTCATTGGATTAGCTCGATGTCGTTCAAGAAAATCAACCAATCGGCCGTCGCGATTGACAAAAAATAGCTATAATTTATTTTTTTGGTTCATGAGTGACAGGACCGCCCGGGCGGCCCATAAATCCCATAAATCACCGACGGCCCACCGGAAATTTGCCCGGTATGCCCGATGGCCAGTCCAGCCCTGTGTATTAGACTTACAGACTCTAAACTAAAGGGCGGCCGTGGCGTAGTGGTAAGGGCAGTCGTCTCCCGATCAGAAAGTTGGCGGTTCGACTCCCGGGACCCGCACCATGTGTCGTTGTGTCCTTGGGCAAGACACTTAACCCTGAGTTGCTCCCGGTAGGACTGGAAAGCACCTTGCATGGTAGTCTGCCGCCACCGGTTTATGAATGTGTGTAGCATTCAATATATGTGTAGCACTTTGAGATTTTCAGTAATGAAAAGTGCGTTATAAATTGAATTAATTATTATTATTATTATTAAACTCCTCCTTTAAAATTAAATGGATCAAAAGATATCTCTTAAATCCAAACTCTTTGTGGAACTTCATTTCAACACATGTATTTGAAGCATTGGGTGGTTTGTCTTTTATTTTAAGGTGTAATTACAACATTGACAAAATCCCGATCAAACTCTCCAATTTCCACAAACAGCTGTTTTTATGCTGGACTCTGGTTCACAAACACAATTTCTCTCCACACAAATACTATATCTGGAATAACAAAGACATTTGTTTTAAACATAAATCTATTTTCTTTAAAAATTGGTTTGACAGAGGAATAGTTCATGTACATCAGTTATTCAACAAAGATGGCAACACTTACTCTTACAGTGAATTTTTAACTACGTATAACTTTCCAGTACTACCAAAAGAATTTGCAATTGTCTTTGATGCAATTCCATCTGGTGTGAAAATGTTGATGTCAAATCCTGTACAAAACAGCACGAACTATTTAACTGAAGAATTATTCATTGGTAACTCTGACCCTTTTTTAAGTGAAAAAACAAATAACAAATGTATTAGAGAATTAATAATTAGAGACAGCATTAGTAAACCTGCTTCTATATTCTTCTGGGATAATTTATTTAATGATATCTGTTGGAAAGATGTTTGGTTGTTACCTAGAAAATACTTTATAACTAATAAGATTCGAGAAGTGTCCCTAAAGATTCTGCATAAATGTTATCCTGTAAACTATATAATCTCCAAGTACCGTCCAAACGTAGACCCAATGTGTTCACTCTGCCACAGCTCTGAGGAGACCATCATCCATCTCTTCTGGGACTGTTCTCATACTCAGGTGTTCTGGAAAGACATTTTCATGTATGTAAATAGAAAGTTAGAAATTGACCTACCATTTGATGCTAAAACTATACTGTTTGGTTTCTTTTGTCCAAATATTTCAAGTGAGAAAGTTTTTGTTGTAAATTTAATACTACTCTTAGCCAAATTTTACATCCACAGTTGTAAATTCTCCTTGCTAAAACCTAGATTTATAGTGTTTTCTAATTATATTTCCTCTTACTTATCTACTTTAAAGTATTGTACTAATGCAAAAGCTTTAAAAACTAAAACAATCTGTAACGAATTTCTGTTGTAAGCTGCCCAAAACTCATTATTGTTTTTGTTTATGTGCCTTTATTCTCTTTTATGCTATGCATGCCTTAAGTCTCGAGCCTTGTTTGACATTGTAAGTTTTTTTTGTACTTGTTTTTTTATAAATAAATAAAATAAAAAAAAGTGAGGGAGAGAGGAGGAGGTGTTCAAGATGGCGGCGCTCTAAACGGACGTAGTTTGGGAGCTCTGATGTTCAACCGACACATTTTCATATATTAAAGGGAGTTGTTTGCTACAAGGAGACATTCTGCTGACAAGGTACCATAATAAGTGTATAGACACTGTAGAGTGATGTGAAGGTGCAGAAAGAAGAAAACACGAGTCCAGCAAACTATCCACCTCTAGCGTAGCTAACAACAAGCTAGCTGGATCTAAAAGTTCTGCCAGCATTTATTATTATATTGTTATGGCAACCACGGAGTTGTTATGGAGCCAACGGGCGGATTGTAGAGGCGCAGAATAATAATCACTCCAGGAGAGGATAACGCTGATCTTCCTTTAATGAAGATAACTTAACAGAAGTATAACTGAATGGTTATGTTTGTGCTCTAACGCCGATGCAGACGAACTTATACGTCCACACCAGAGTCATCGAGCATCAAAACTGAGTCACACACAAAACAGTCCCCCGGAACACACAACCGCAGCATGCAGAGTTCCGTTAACGAGGTAAATGCACAGTAACACACTTAGGGCCAGTTTACACGGCGCGTATTTTGAGTGTAACCGCTACTTTCTCTTTGCGACTTTGCTTATCGCCTACACGACGCTGCTGGCCCCCCTCGATGACACCGATACTTTTCTGACCCTGCTCTCAAGGTGGAAGTTTTTCGCTGACCCCCCGCTGATAATGTAAACATCTCCCGTGGAGCTTTTGTTATCAACCACATGCGCGCAGCCCGCACGCGCGGACAGTGACATTTCACGTGTCACGTTGCAAAATATAACAGTTTAACAATAATAAACAGTATTTATGTTGGCGTGGGAGATGTAAATTTATCTGAACTACAGTATCTATCTGGACTCGTTACATTTTTTAAACAGTGCGTAACGTGCTGTGAAAATGAAGACACCAGGTTTATTTTTTATTTATTTATTTATTCAGCACCACAAACTTTACGTAACACAAACACTGAGAATTAAACTGAACACACTATTAAAACACGTGAACCGAACTGTAACTATGTTAATGAACTGGACTCGTGCTGTGTGTTCATCTGGACCCATCAGAACCGCGCCGAACCGTCTGCCTGCTGGAGCGACAGCTTCTCCACCTGGCAGAAATAAATAAATAAATAAATAAAAACTCAGTTGTTGTGTGATCAAAGTAAACACAAGCAAACATTATATTAAGAACGTTGATTTACCTGCTGTAAGTCAGCTGTTTATCACGCTGGAAAGTCCGGTTCTGGTCCACAGTCCACTCAGCGGTTCTGGTTCTGGTCCACAGGCTCAGCGTGTGTGGTGTGCAGCTTGTTAGATGAAGCGGGTCCCACTGACTCAAATCTGTTGACTCTTATCCAAATTCCAGCTTTAACTTGTTGTTAACTTGTTGACAACAACTTGTAGTTAGCTGATTTTAGCCAGAGAGGAAAACAGACAAAGCAGCTGGTCTGTTTACCTCAGGCAGCGGCGGCGCATGCGCAGTAGTGAAGGTTCCAAAAATCACAGCGCCATCTAATGGCCCAGCATGGTAACTACAATGAAATCATGAGGACGGGGGGGTGGAGGGGGAGAGTCGTATCCACAGAATTCGACCGTGTCAATGCAAAACTTTTCACCTAATTAACATACCCAAAACATCCGTTTCCCCCACACAGTGTCCGTGTAAACAGGGCCTTAAACTCAGGTCAGTCTAACCAGTATGGGAAATAATGCAAGCATAAGCGAATACATACAAGTACTACACTACCCCCCTCTTTCAAAGAACATCAAACTACTATGGCATGACTAAGTTTTACAGCCAAATACACATATGCAACATTCATAGTGCAAACTTAAAGGTTACTCAAACAGTTTTTTTTGTTTTTTACTTTCAACACCCTGCTTGGAACTTTAACATAACTCATCTCTTAATGAAGGATAATTATTCAGTCCAATCTTTTGCGAATACATACAAGTACTACACTACCTCCCTCTTTCAAAGAACATCAAACTACTATGGCATGGCTAAGTTTTACAGCCAAATACACATATGCAACATTAATAGTGCAAACTTAAAGGTTACTCAAACAAATTTTTTTTTTTTTTTTTTTTTTACTTTCAACACCCTGCTTGGAACTTTAACATAACTCATCTCTTAATGAAGGATAATTATTCAGTCCAATCTTTTTGATAACGGGCAGGGGGCCGTACTTCTCGACCCTTAAGAGTCTTTTGAACACGGGGTCCTTGTTTGTCTTCGTCAGGTCCAGAAGTATGTAGTTCATCCTGCTGGTGATGTTGCACAGCCAACCTTCTTCTGCGGGCTGCAACCTGACGCTTGCCTTTTTTCCTTGGCAGTTTCGGAGACCCAACCAGAGCTTTCCTTCCGCTGTCACTTCCAGGCTCATCTGGTGCTGGTGTAGGGGAAGTGGTCATGTGTTTGAGTAATGGAACTACATCTTGGCACTGAGGAAGGACCGTATGTCTTTGTCGTCTGATCCATGTTGGTATGACATCACTTGTGTAAGGCTTCAACTGATCATGGTGCATGACCTTTCTGTCACGTTGTGTTAAGATCTCATATAGTACAGCTCCAAGCTGGGCTTTGATAATACATGGGCCCTTCCAGGGTGCTTGTAGCTTGGGACTAAAGCCCAACTTCTTTGTGTTGTCCTTCACATAGACCAGATCCCCTATGTTGTAACTGCATTCTTTGGCACGCAGGTCATGGGTCCTCTTCTGTCTGAGATGAGCTCCACGTAGATGTTGCTGTGCCATGTCATGAACTTTGCCAAGGGTCTTTTCAAGGTCATAAGCATACTCCAGGGGGTCCTTTTCACTCCACGTTCGTTCTGCAAGACCAAGCCAGAGATCCTGTGGCTGATGAACTTCTCTCCCCAGCATCAAAATATTTGGTGAGAATCCAGTGCTGGAGTTCTGTGCACCGTTTGAAGCAGGATGGTACGGAGTGGTTCTGGTTTTGGAGATCTGCTGATCTTCACTGAGAGCTTCACTGGATGTTGTATGGAGAGCTTGAAGGTGTTCTGGTAGATCTAGATCATTTTTCTCCACTCTTCCAATCTTTGGTCCATCTGTGTGACTGTTCTCTTCCACAGCCAAAGTTGGTTGTTGGTCATCTTCCAAATCCCTGGGGTCCATGTAGATGGCAACACTTCCTGATGAGACCGCTTCTGTTATGTTAAGTGGTTCCAGGACAGCTGGAAGCCCAGGTTTGGGTTTATCAACTTTTCCCCAAACAATGCATTCACTCTCTGGTGGTAATGTGACATTGTCCTCCAGGAGCGCACGAGCCACTGAGTAGTCCCCCTCACTTCCTCCAATGACACAAGCTGGGATTGGCTCTTTACCCACAAATACTTGGCGACCAGCAAAGACTGTCATCTTGGCATTTTCTTGCTCTTGTTTTCTGTTGGCATAGACTGATGTAGCAGTTCCACAATCAGCTGACACGGTATGAAGGCGTTCTAACTTTACATTTACCTGCTCCACTTTGTCCATAACCATTTTAAACTGATCCTCTGTTACATACTTTGGGCTCTGGAGGCGTCTGGAGGTGGGGCAAAAGTCGTCAGGAACATTATCATCCTCATCAGCCCAGGAAATACGCCGGGCCCTCCCTGCTCTCATCTCAGCCTCACGACCCAGAGTTGCTTTAAAATTGTGTTCATGTGCTTCAGCGAGCTTTTGTGCCTCAGCCAATGATGGAGGGTCACGATTCATTACTTCATAAGCTACTTTTTGGTTCCTCAGGCCTTTCAGGAAGACATCAGTTGCCAGCTGATCCTGGAGTAATAAATCTGTTCCTGGATATGCCAAACTCACCAGGCGTCGCACTTCTTCTGCAAACTCTGCAGGTGATTCTTTGCATTGACGCAGCTCTCCCAGCTTCCTGCGAACAGTGGTGGAGGGGTCTTTTACTCCAAATCTTTGAGTAAGCTGCTCTTTGAGAAGAGTGTAGTCTTCACGGATGTGTTCAGGCAAGGAGCAGACATAACGTATTGCAACCCCACGGAGACATTCATGAAGCTTATCTACTCTCTCTGCCCCTGTCCATCCACATTTACGAGCCTGATGTTCAAATGGAAGCAAAAACGAGTCCCAATCCTCTCTGCCGTCATATGTTACCAGCTTAACCTTGACTGCTTCATGCAGGAATTGTCTTGGCACCATTAAGGAAGGAGGAGCAGCTTCAGGATTCAGGATTTGGCTGCTTATTGTTGAATGCACTGCTCTAGATGTGTCTTTCTGCTCTGCTGCAACATGCTGTAGCACTGGTGTTAACAGTTGCTTTAACTGTTTTGACTGGTGATCCAATAACATTTGCAGCCAGGGTGGGGGTTGGTCTGATGCTGCTGTAGCTCCCAGTAGTTCCTCATTCTTATCCATTTTTTTCTTATTACTTGTTTATTTCTTGTTATTTATTTTCACAAGTTTAGTTTTCCTTCTGTTTGTCCTCCGCCTTACTTTTACTGGAGCGATTCAACTGAAGCACCTGGGACTGTCCTCCGTGTCTGCCGTCCGGAAATCCCCACTTCTGACACCAGTTGTTATGGCAACCACGGAGTTGTTATGGAGCCAACGGGCGGATTGTAGAGGCGCAGAATAATAATCACTCCAGGAGAGGATAACGCTGATCTTCCTTTAATGAAGATAACTTAACAGAAGTATAACTGAATGGTTATGTTTGTGCTCTAACGCCGATGCAGACGAACTTATACGTCCACACCAGAGTCATCGAGCATCAAAACTGAGTCACACACAAAACAGTCCCCCGGAACACACAACCGCAGCATGCAGAGTTCCGTTAACGAGGTAAATGCACAGTAACACTTAAACTCAGGTCAGTCTAACCAGTATGGGAAATAATGCAAGCATAAGCGAATACATACAAGTACTACAATATTAACCCAGATGTTGATGAGGGGATGGATGCAGAGTTTCCACCTCTGCCCGTGACACCCTCCAAGCCCCCAGCAGAGAAACAAAGGAAGCTACAAGATACCGAGTTTCCTTCGTGGTGAGAAGCTACGTCTGTATTTAGCTCCGTGATTTATTTCAATTACTAATGAAAAAAGACTTCTCGTGAGTCAAATACTTTATTCTGTGATTTAGTTTCAAGCTGCTGCTGCCAGAGGCTTGTAACACTGCAGCTTCTTGTCTGTGGAGAGTTAGTTCACTCTGTTAGCATGTGTAGCTGTTAGCATGTGTAGCTGTTAGCATGTGTAGCTGTTAGCATGTGTAGCTGTTAGCATGTGTAGCTGTTAGCATCTGTAGCTGTTAGCATGTGTAGCTGTTAGCATCTGTAGCTGTTAACATCTGTAGCTGTTAGCATCTGTAGCTGTTAACATCTGTAGCTGTTAGCAACTGTAGTTGTTAGCATCTGTAGCTGTTAACATCTGTAGTTGTTAGCAACTGTAGTTGTTAGCATCTGTAGCTGTTAACATCTGTAGCTGTTAGCAACTGTAGTTGTTAGCATCTGTAGCTGTTAACATCTGTAGCTGTTAGCAACTGTAGTTGTTAGCATCTGTAGCTGTTAACATCTGTAGCTGTTAACATCTGTAGCTGTTAGCATCTGTAGCTGTTAACATCTGTAGCTGTTAGCATCTGTAGTTGTTAGCATCTGTAGCTGTTAGCAACTGTAGCTGTTAGCACGTGCTGTAGCTGTTAGCATGTGTAGCCGTTAGCATGTGTAGCTGTTAGCATCTGTAGCTGTTAGCATCTGTAGTTTGTAGCATCTGTAGCTGTTAGCATCTGTAGTTGTTAGCATCTGTAGTTGTTAGCATGTGTAGCTGTTAGCATGTGTAGCTGTTAGCATCTGTAGTTTGTAGCATCTGTAGCTGTTAGCATCTGTAGATGTTAGCATGTGTAGCTGTTAGCATGTGTAGCTTTTAGCATCTGTAGTTGTTAGCATCTGTAGCTGTTAGCAACTGTAGTTAGCATCTGTAGCTGTTAACATCTGTAGCTGTTAGCAACTGTAGCTGTTAGCATCTGTAGCTGTTAACATCTGTAGCTGTTAACATCTGTAGCTGTTAGCATCTGTAGCTGTTAACACCTGTAGCTGTTAGCTTCTGTAGCTGTTAACATCTGTAGCTGTTAGCATCTGTAGCTGTTAGCAACTGTAGCTGTTAGCATGTGTAGCTGTTTAACAGCTACACATGCCGACAGCTACAGATGTTAACAGTTACAGATGTTAACAACTACAGATGCTAACAGTTAGCATCTGTAGTTGTTAGCATCTGTAGCTGTAAGCATGTGTAGCTGTTAGCATGTGTAGCTGTTGGCATGTGTAGCTGTTAGCATTTGTAGCTGTTAGCATCTGTAGTTTGTAGCATCTGTAGCTGTTAGCATCTGTAGTTGTTAGCATGTGTAGCTGTTAGCATGTGTAGCTGTCAGCATCTGTAGTTGTTAGCATCTGTAGCTGTTAGCAACTGTAGCTCTTAGCATCTGTAGTTGTTAACATCTGTAGCTGTTAGCGTCTGTTAGCATGGACCCCACTCACCCAGCACACACACACTGTTTGCCCCACTCCCCTCAGGACGGCGGTTTAGGAGCATCAAATGTAGAACCACTAGACTGAGGAACAGCTTCTACCCTGAGGCTGTTAGACTCATGAATAAATAAATAATTAGAATAATCACTGCAAAATATCACAACATGCTGATGCTGATCTGTTTCTTGTTGCTGTGTTCATTTGTGACAATCTGCTCATACAGACTCATGTTCGTGCTGCTGTTTGTAATGATGTTTTTCTATTACATTAGTGCTTAGTGTATTTTTAGTTGATGTTTTTCTTAGTTATATTCTATATGTTATTACAGGTAGTCCCCGACTTACGAGCGCTCTTACATACGAGGTCCCGGACTTACGAGCTGGCGAAAGAGAAGTAAATTTGTAAAAAATACAGCACTTTTTTGTGTTTTTAGATGAAAGTGTGTTAGCTAACCGTTTGGAAACACGTTTCCGACCATGTTTATGAACTAATATGAACGTTTTTGATGAAAAACGAGTGTTCGTAGTAGCGCTAGCATAAATGTTCCAACTTACGAGCGAAAATCCGGACTTACGAGAACACGTGCTTCGTGTTCCAACTTACGAATTTTCGTGTTACGAGCACCTCGCAGGAACGGAACTCGCTCGTAAGTCGGGGACTACCTGTATTGTTTTTTTCTCTTACATTTTGTTGCTGGATGTAACTGGGACCCTGCGTACATAATCTCGTTTCATCACATGTACCACATGCGGTGCAAATGACAATAAAGATTCTCTGATCTGATCTCTCTGATCTGTAGCTGTTATAATCTGTAGTTGTTACTTAGCATCTGTAGCTGTTAGCATCTGCAGCTGTTAGCATCTGTAACTGTTAGCATCTGTAGCTGTTAACATCTGTAGCTGTTAGCATGTGTAGCTGTTAGCATCTGTAGCTGTTAACTTCTGTAGCTGTTAGTAGCTGTTAGCATCTGTAGCTGTTAGCATCTGTAGTTGTTAGCATCTGTAGTTGTTAGCATCTGTAGCTGTTAGCATCTGTAGCTGTTAGCATGTGTAGTTTTTAGCATCTGTAGCTGTTAGTATCTGTAGCTGTTAGTAGCTATTAGCATCTGTAGCTTTTAGCATCTATAGCGGTTAGCATGTATAGCTGTTAGCATGTGTAGCTATTAGCATCTGTAGTTGTTAGCATCTGTAGCTGTTAGCATCTATAGCTGTTAGCATCTGTAGCTGTTAGTAGTTATTAGCATCTGTAGCTGTTAGTAGCTATTAGCATCTGTAGCTGTTAGCATCTGTAGCTGTTAGCATGTGTAGCTGTTAGCATGTGTAGCTGTTAGCAGCTACGTCTCGTTGTCGCGTGCTTTGATAATCTAGTCTCGTGACTGTGTGTGTGTTTTTCTGTGTAGGAGCAGGAGCTTCACGTCAGACCTCCACCAACCACATGTTTGTTCTCTAACAGGTATGGTTGTAATTTCTAGTAAAATTGTTCAATATTATGCTTCGGTCCAGCAGCCTCCACTTCTAAAAGTCAGCGCTCACGCGGTTTGGTTGTGCATGCGCTAGGCTTGTTATAGATTAACCGATTCGACCGGATATCCGGTTTGACAAGCTAGCGATGTGGTTGCATCGGTAGCAGCCACGTAAACCGACAGCAACCAGCCACAAATCCAGAGATGAACCGGTTAAAAAGACACGGACCGGTTACGGACCGGTTATCGCGAGACTTGCTGGGTTTACAATGCGTTTCTAAAACAACGCGAGAGCGAAGCTATTCTCACGCATGCGCCATAGCTCACCAAGAGCACGAGCGAGCATGGATGTAAATAGTAGCCGCGCGCTAGCGAGTCACCGCGAAAGATTTTCAACACATCAGCCAGACAAAAATCTAAAGTGTGGAACGTTTTCGGGTTTTACTAGAAGGACGGAAAACTCGACAAAAGCCACGCTATTTGTAAGGTATGCAGCGCACATCTGAAGTACACTGGTAGCACAACAAACCTCGACCAACAACTTTTCAAGCCTCACAACAACGAGCAGGATCATGCAGCTGCCACACACAAAGCGACGGGTAACTAAATTTTACGGGCAACTCAGTGATAGTTCACGAGCTACACAGGCCTTGAAGATCTCTTCCACACTGTTTTAAGTCCCTGCCCTTCCTCAGTAGCAGTGATAACTCCTGTCAATGAGCCCACAGAATGGGTGAACAGTCTTGTTGTTACACAGAAGAATAAACACGTTGTTGGACCCGAACTGCGTTGTCTCAGCCTTCACCTATAATATAAGCTGCATGACTATGACCCACAGCCATACAAGATTAATAAGAAGCATAAAGCTACAACAGTAGCCATGATGCAGAGAGGACATTCACAGCTAAAGCAGCCATGATGCAGAGAGGACATTCACAGCTAAAGCAACATCCCTGCATCACAAGGTAAATCCCTCAGCACACTGTCAAAATACATCTTACAGTCTGCTGTGTTTTGTTGCTGTCACTAGATTTATTCTGCCTACTGTTTTTTGATTGTTTACACTGCATTTAACCATACTGTACAGTGTACACTAAATGTAATGTCATGTTTTATTTCTAGGTAACGGGGGATTCAGTTCAGAGAGGTCCAGTGCAGACTGAACCTGCAAATGGAGATTTGGACGGCTGCAATGATGCACCCCAGACCCAAGATGAGCATACAGGTTTGTGTTTTATAACTTGTGATCAAGAATGAGCTGACTTTGTCTTAATCTTGTGCTGCAGTCATTGTATCAGCATAAAACACATTCACTATAATGAGAGAATCTGCATGCATGCACAGAAAGAGTTAAATAATCATCATGATGATAATGATATATCTTTTACACATGTACACGAGTCCCTACATAAATAAATTCTGAACATCAGATGAAGATTTTTACATAAAATGGTAAAGTCAGTAAAAAAAAAAAACTTCATGGCAAACATAGCCAGTAATATATGGTGCTTGTTTTCTATTTCAGATGATGAACCACCTTGTAAAAAGAAGAAAATGTCAGCGCTGGACGAGCTGTTGGGAGACTTTGAAGTGAGGATGGCAACTAGATCTGTGAGGGACCAGGCCAGTGAAGAAGTCAAGAGGTAAAGAGAGCATGTTTTTATATTAATCCGTGCCCACCTGCTCACACAAACTCATGTTCGTGCTGCTGTTGTTAGGCGTACTGTTCTTGCATTATGTTTTTTATTATTAAGTTCAAGTTCAAGTGTTTATTTGTCATATGCAGGTTAACACAGGGTTAACTTAGTACAATGAAATGCTCAGGATGAGAAAAAACGATTTTGACTTGCTAAAAAACAAACAACAAGCAAACAGGAAATACTAAAGCATGCAATGAGGGTACAAAATAAACTACCAAAAAGTGAAACAGTAATTATAATATTTACTAAGTTTCTGAAGAGAAAAATAGTAAACAACATGGTAGAATTTTAACGGTGAAGCAGGATGAATTTGTGTGAATAACTATTTCAAGGTAGTAATGAAATATAAGCTAAAATGCACATGATCTATATTGCACATAACTACCAAACTACAGGTTGTGTGACAGGTTATTGCACAACAGGTTATTGCACAGGACTCAGGAGCTTTGTGCTTATAGCTTATTCCTGGGTTTTTTTTCCTAGTGATTTTTATTTTATTACATGCTGCTGTAACCATTTGTGCCTTTTATATTTTTTCTGTATTTTCTGTAGGAAATTTTCTTTTAGCTGGTCTTTAGGTCCATGTTTAAAAATAAACACATTTAACATGTGATTATTTTGTTTGGCTTTTTACTTTATTTTTACCAGTGCTTTACAGCACCCTTTTAGATATGATATATGTGGACTTTTACAAATTTAAAAATGCTCTAAGAATGTCACATTTATAGAAGTGGTCCTTTTTCTTTCATAATGAAATATTTGTCTACCGGTACATCAACAAATATTAAAACGTAGAATTATTTGAAGTTTATTCGAATCGAACCGAATCGAACCGAATCGCTTTTACACTGCACCGAATCGAACCGAATCGCTTTTACACTGCATCGAATCGAATCGAATCGTTCCGTTTTTACAATAAATCGTTTTTGAATCGAATCGTAACCCTTGTATCTAGATGTGAATCGAATCGTCTGTCACACAGAGATGTACAACCCTAGTGCCAAGATGTAGTTCCATTACTCAAACACATGACCACTTCCCCTACACCAGCACCAGATGAGCCTGGAAGTGACAGCGGAAGGAAAGCTCTGGTTGGGTCTCCGAAACTGCCAAGGAAAAAAGGCAAGCGTCAGGTTGCAGCCCGCAGAAGAAGGTTGGCTGTGCAACATCACCAGCAGGATGAACTACATACTTCTGGACCTGACGAAGACAAACAAGGACCCCGTGTTCAAAAGACTCTTAAGGGTCGAGAAGTACGGCCCCCTGCCCGTTATCAAAAAGATTGGACTGAATAATTATCCTTCATTAAGAGATGAGTTATGTTAAAGTTCCAAGCAGGGTGTTGAAAGTAAAAAAAATAAATAAAATAAAAAAAAAAAACTGTTTGTTTGAGTAACCTTTAAGTTTGCACTATTAATGTTGCATATGTGTATTTGGCTGTAAAACTTAGTCATGCCATAGTAGTTTGATGTTCTTTAAAAGAGGGAGGTAGTGTAGTACTTGTATGTGTGGCATTACTTCCTTAGCTAAGAGCATGAAACTGATTAACCATGATAAGTTAGACAACCTAGGAGTTTCACCCAGAGATTATTAGCCTTATGTTTGTAACACCCCGCAGGTTTGCTTTGCACAAATTTAAACATCCGGGACAAGTTCTATATAACTTAACACAATTTATTAACAACAGGTAAACAAACACATTTTAAACATCCTTTACATTCAATGTTCAGTAAATTATTCACCAAAATGGGGCTGCTATGCCAACACCACTTCTAAATAAACAAACCCAAAAACCCTTTAAACCCCAAAGATACTGAACTACTCCACACAAAACAATTACCCACATATACATAAACATTTACAATAAATATATACAGTTCACCATTCGACCGGGGTACACTCGCGTCACATTCCAGCGACAAGCAGCTGGCTGCACTGACGTCACACTCCACGCGCCGCTGTAAGGACAGCTGACGACACCACGGTCAGGGAAACAGCTGACGACACCACGGTCAGAGAAACAGCTGACGACACCACGGTCCGTGTTTCAATCACTCGTACAGAGCTTCCCCCAAACGGAGCCGCCAGGAACCCAAAGCGGACCCGGAAGACAAAGCAGCAGTCTCCGGAAACAGAGCAGCAGTGGTAGGTGGAAGGGACCTGCCGGCTTCACAACCACGTACACACACACACACCCTCACAGCATGAGGGGGCGGAGAAGCGCAGCGCCGCGGCCGTTTTACCCCGTAAAGGAATCAACACCGGCCCGCACCACACTCAGCGACGGGTTGCCTTGCACGGCCAACACCCACGGCCACCAGCCATTCAGCGGGAGCACGAAGACGACCTGTCCGACTGAATGCGGCAGCTAGTTATACACCACGCCCACCGCCAACCAGCCCTACGCACCTGAGATTTATTTAGGTAATTATTCGCCTTCCTATACCACCACATATGTATTCACAAAGGATTGGACTGAATAATTATCCTTCATTAAGAGATGAGTTATGTTAAAGTTCCAAGCAGGGTGTTGAAAGTAAAAAAAAAAAAAAAAAAAAACTGTTTGAGTAACCTTTAAGTTTGCACTATGAATGTTGCATATGTGTATTTGGCTGTAAAACTTAGTCATGCCATAGTAGTTTGATGTTCTTTGAAAGAGGGGGGTAGTGTAGTACTTGTATGTATTCGCTTATGCTTGCATTATTTCCCATACTGGTTAGACAGACCTGAGTTTAAGTGTTACTGTGCATTTACCTCGTTAACGGAACTCTGCATGCTGCGGTTGTGTGTTCCGGGGGACTGTTTTGTGTGTGACTCAGTTTTGATGCTCGATGACTCTGGTGTGGACGTATAAGTTCGTCTGCATCGGCGTTAGAGCACAAACATAACCATTAAGTTATACTTCTGTTAAGTTATCTTCATTAAAGGAAGATCAGCGTTATCCTCTCCTGGAGTGATTATTATTCTGCGCCTCTACAATCCGCCCGTTGGCTCCATAACAACTCCATGGTTGCCATAACAATATGTTTATAAAAAAAAGCTACATACCCCAGCTTTAATTTCATCATTCCTGCTATTCTTTCAGCCATGTCATCAACAGATGATGAGGAAGAAGAGATCGTTTGCCTCTTATTAGCTTTAAGAAACCGAAAGAAAGGAAGGTGGCACGTAATACTCGAGTATCCACCCAGCAGCTGCAGAGCAGCTCCACAGACAAGGAGCATTTACCTACAAGACAAATTGAGGTCGCTGATTGGTCATTTGCTGACACGCCTACTGAATTGATTGACAGGTCGGGAGAAATAAAAGGCGAGAGCTGGTAGCTCTAGCCGCAGCGGTGTTCTGTGTTTATATGTTGTTAATAAAAAGTTTTTTTGATTCTTCCAAACGTTTCCAGATATTGAAATCTAAAGAGCTGTGTTAGAATATGAATAAAAAGTTATGCAGACATTAAAACACATTTTCTTAATTAAACCTGATTTTATGCATAACGGTTCCCATGA
>JBBPBX010032576.1:0-25280 GCA_038048925.1 Garcialebias charrua
ACACCTGGACTATAGAAAGCACACCTGGACTATAGAAAGCACACCTGGACTATAGAAAGTACACCTGGACTATAGAAAGTACACCTGGACTATAGAAAGTACACCTGGACTATAGAAAGTACACCTGGACTATAGAAAGCACACCTGGACTATAGAAAGCACACCTGGACTATAGAAAGTACACCTGGACTATAGAAAGTACACCTGGACTATAGAAAGTACACCTGGACTATAGAAAGTACACCTGGACTATAGAAAGTACACCTGGACTATAGAAAGCACACCTGGACTATAGAAAGCACACCTGGACTATAGAAAGTACACCTGGACTATAGAAAGTACACCTGGACTATAGAAAGCACACCTGGACTATAGAAAGTACACCTGGACTATAGAAAGTACACCTGGACTATAGAAAGTACACCTGGACTATAGAAAGTACACCTGGACTATAGAAAGTACACCTGGACTATAGAAAGTACACCTGGACTATAGAAAGCACACCTGGACTATAGAAAGTACACCTGGACTATAGAAAGCACACCTGGACTATAGAAAGCACACCTGGACTATAGAAAGTACACCTGGACTATAGAAAGTACACCTGGACTATAGAAAGCACACCTGGACTATAGAAAGCACACCTGGACTATAGAAAGTTCACCTGGACTATAGAAAGTTCACCTGGACTGTAAAAAGCACACCTGGACTATAGAAAGCACACCTGGTCTATAGAAAGTACCTGGACCTGTCGTTCTGTGTCTGTTTCTACTTCCCGTCTTCTGAAACCCAGACAGTTGAAATTCATCCTGAGCCTGGTTCTGTTGGAGGTTTCTTCCTGTTAAAGGGAGTTTTTTTTCCCACTGTCTCCTTTGTTCTTGCTCAGGACGCGAGACTGTGATGAAGTGAAGATTCAACACAATCTGCTGCTTCTTCAGATAGAGAAGTTTTACTAACAATCTTTTATCATGTATGTTTTTGTTCAGAGGTCTTAGACGACTTATGTTGTGACTAGGAGCTACAGAAATAAACTGAATTTAATTAAAAGTAATTCCTGCAGTGTTTACTGCAATACAAGTTATTTTACTGCAGTAAAAGTACTTCCTGTGATTTTGATAAACTTCAGGTTTGACAGACTCACCCTGAAGACAGGCTTTCTCTGTCCACATCGACGATGTCCTCGTCCTCGCCCCTGCAGTGTTCGGCATCATGAGGCCTCTTCATGGTGCTGGGGGGCCAACCGGAGCTCTGGGAGTGGAGAGCTCTCAGAACAGCTGGATCCTCAAACTGATCAAACTGAGCACATGTGAGAATCTAATGTGAAAGTTTTCTTTAAATCCAACAGTTAAGTTTTGTTCCAGAGCAGAAAATAAAAAAGTTTTTCGTTCTGCAGAAAAACATTGAAACTTCACGTCATGTCAGTCTCTTCCTGCTTGTCTGGACAGGACCAGATCTTCAGACTGAACAGGACCAGATCTTCAGAATGAACAGGACCAGATCTTCAGAATGAACAGGACCAGATCTTCAGACTGAACAGGACCAGATCTTCAGACTGAACAGGACCAGATCTTCAGACTGAACAGGACCAGATCTTCAGAATGAACAGGACCAGATCTTCAGAATGAACAGGACCAGATCTTCAGAATGAACAGGACCAGATCTTCAGAATGAACAGGACCAGATCTTCAGAATGAACAGGACCAGATCTTCAGACTGAACAGGACCAGATCTTCAGACTGAACAGGACCAGATCTTCAGACTGAACAGGACCAGATCTTCAGAATGAACAGGACCAGATCTTCAGAATGAACAGGACCAGATCTTCAGAATGAACAGGACCAGATCTTCAGAATGAACAGGACCAGATCTTCAGAATGAACAGGACCAGATCTTCAGAATGAACAGGACCAGATCTTCAGACTGAACAGGACCAGATCTTCAGAATGAACAGGACCAGATCTTCAGAATGAACAGGACCAGATCTTCAGAATGAACAGGACCAGATCTTCAGAATGAACAGGACCAGATCTTCAGACTGAACAGGACCAGATCTTCAGATGAACAGGACCAGATCTTCAGACTGAACAGGACCAGATCTTCAGAATGAACAGGACCAGATCTTCAGACTGAACAGGACCAGATCTTCAGACTGAACAGGACCAGATCTTCAGACTGAACAGGACCAGATCTTCAGAATGAACAGGACCAGATCTTCAGAATGAACAGGACCAGATCTTCAGAATGAACAGGACCAGATCTTCAGACTGAACAGGACCAGATCTTCAGACTGAACAGGACCAGATCTTCAGACTGAACAGGACCAGATCTTCAGAATGAACAGGACCAGATCTTCAGACTGAACAGGACCAGATCTTCAGAATGAACAGGACCAGATCTTCAGAATGAACAGGACCAGATCTTCAGAATGAACAGGACCAGATCTTCAGAATGAACAGGACCAGATCTTCAGAATGAACAGGACCAGATCTTCAGACTGAACAGGACCAGATCTTCAGAATGAACAGGACCAGATCTTCAGACTGAACAGGACCAGATCTTCAGAATGAACAGGACCAGATCTTCAGAATGAACAGGACCAGATCTTCAGACTGAACAGGACCAGATCTTCAGAATGAACAGGACCAGATCTTCAGAATGAACAGGACCAGATCTTCAGAATGAACAGGACCAGATCTTCAGACTGAACAGGACCAGATCTTCAGAATGAACAGGACCAGATCTTCAGACTGAACAGGACCAGATCTTCAGAATGAACAGGACCAGATCTTCAGAATGAACAGGACCAGATCTTCAGAATGAACAGGACCAGATCTTCAGAATGAACAGGACCAGATCTTCAGACTGAACAGGACCAGATCTTCAGAATGAACAGGACCAGATCTTCAGAATGAACAGGACCAGATCTTCAGACTGAACAGGACCAGATCTTCAGAATGAACAGGACCAGATCTTCAGACTGAACAGGACCAGATCTTCAGAATGAACAGGACCAGATCTTCAGAATGAACAGGACCAGATCTTCAGAATGAACAGGACCAGATCTTCAGAATGAACAGGACCAGATCTTCAGAATGAACAGGACCAGATCTTCAGACTGAACAGGACCAGATCTTCAGACTGAACAGGACCAGATCTTCAGAATGAACAGGACCAGATCTTCAGAATGAACAGGACCAGATCTTCAGACTGAACAGGACCAGATCTTCAGAATGAACAGGACCAGATCTTCAGAATGAACAGGACCAGATCTTCAGAATGAACAGGACCAGATCTTCAGAATGAACAGGACCAGATCTTCAGAATGAACAGGACCAGATCTTCAGAATGAACAGGACCAGATCTTCAGAATGAACAGGACCAGATCTTCAGACTGAACAGGACCAGATCTTCAGAATGAACAGGACCAGATCTTCAGACTGAACAGGACCAGATCTTCAGAATGAACAGGACCAGATCTTCAGAATGAACAGGACCAGATCTTCAGAATGAACAGGACCAGATCTTCAGAATGAACAGGACCAGATCTTCAGAATGAACAGGACCAGATCTTCAGAATGAACAGGACCAGATCTTCAGAATGAACAGGACCAGATCTTCAGAATGAACAGGACCAGATCTTCAGAATGAACAGGACCAGATCTTCAGAATGAACAGGACCAGATCTTCAGACTGAACAGGACCAGATCTTCAGACTGAACAGGACCAGATCTTCAGACTGAACAGGACCAGATCTTCAGAATGAACAGGACCAGATCTTCAGAATGAACAGGACCAGATCTTCAGACTGAACAGGACCAGATCTTCAGAATGAACAGGACCAGATCTTCAGAATGAACAGGACCAGATCTTCAGAATGAACAGGACCAGATCTTCAGACTGAACAGGACCAGATCTTCAGACTGAACAGGACCAGATCTTCAGACTGAACAGGACCAGATCTTCAGACTGAACAGGACCAGATCTTCAGACTGAACAGGACCAGATCTTCAGAATGAACAGGACCAGATCTTCAGAATGAACAGGACCAGATCTTCAGAATGAACAGGACCAGATCTTCAGAATGAACAGGACCAGATCTTCAGACTGAACAGGACCAGATCTTCAGACTGAACAGGACCAGATCTTCAGACTGAACAGGACCAGATCTTCAGACTGAACAGGACCAGATCTTCAGACTGAACAGGACCAGATCTTCAGAATGAACAGGACCAGATCTTCAGAATGAACAGGACCAGATCTTCAGACTGAACAGGACCAGATCTTCAGAATGAACAGGACCAGATCTTCAGACTGAACAGGACCAGATCTTCAGAATGAACAGGACCAGATCTTCAGAATGAACAGGACCAGATCTTCAGAATGAACAGGACCAGATCTTCAGACTGAACAGGACCAGATCTTCAGAATGAACAGGACCAGATCTTCAGACTGAACAGGACCAGATCTTCAGACTGAGTCCTGCTCAGCGGAGCAGCTCAGAACTGCAACCTGGACTGGAGGTCCCTGTCCTCAGTCCTCTTTCCCACGGAGCCTGGGAAACACACACACACACATACGTGCACATGCGTGTGCACGTGTGTCTCTCTGGTCCTGCTGATAAAACTGGCTCAGAGCGCATGTCTACGTGACGGGGTGGTGTGTGGGAACGGAGACGTAGCTGCAGAAATGCGTCCTTAACCCTCCTGCTGCCCTGGTCAAGATGAAACGGGGGCAGGGTTGTGACCCCAGGACAGCAGGAGGGTCAGGTCAGAGGCTTCAGACTGACCTGCAGCTGAGTCCAGCTTCACCTGAGAAAAACACTACACAGTGATGTACAGGTCCACCGTCTGTTGTCATCAGATCTGTCTCCATGATCCTGCTCCATCAGGTGTATATAGGTCCGTCTCCATGATCATGGTCAAGGTCTCTTCAGGTATTTCTCCATGATCTTTGTCCATATAACCTGGACTTTGTGTCAGTTCTTCAGGTCCAAACATCTTCAGCTCCTTCAGGTTGGACCCTGCTGCCTGTGGCTATCAAACCGGAAATTAGACAGAGGTTCTCGATGGACTAAGATCTGGACTTTGAATGGACTGGACCTTTAACTGGTCCTCCTGACACCAGTGGATTTGGACCTTTGCTCCAGTGCCAGATCTCTGATGGCTCCAGCAGGTTTCCTTTAAGTCTGAGGGGACTCCCACACCCTGCTGCTGAAATTCATTCCCATAGGATGCTGCAGCCATGGCCATGCTTCACTGTGTTGTCAGTGTGTTGAGAGGCAGGTGTGCCGTTCGGTCTTACTGGACCTTATTGGACCTCCTCGTCTCCTTCCGAAGGTCTGGAGAAGAAGTTCCAAACAGTCCAATTCATATTGATTGGCTTTAAATGTGTTTTCCATCAAACTCACTCCTAGTCGTCATTTCACTCAGTTAAAAGAAGATTTTCAGTGTTTGGAACAGAGATTGACCAAAACCAGAAGCAGAACCAGAACTTGTGTCCACCACCTTGGTGTCCAAATGCTCATGGTCCATATTTGTCCGCTGTCCACAGCGTCTCTTCTGTCTTTGTTCCATGGTTCCAGGTTGATAAATAATTTTGTGGAGTCTGAAGAGACGGCGAGGTGACCCATGGGTCTGACTGGAGACCAAAACCGAGTCAGTTCTGGTCCAGTTAGGACACGATGAGGACACGATGAGGACACAATGAGGACACGATGAGGACACGATGAGGACACGATGAGGACACGATGAGGACACGATGAGGACACGATGAGGACACGATGAGGACATCATCAAGTTACTGTCAGACACGTCATGAGGACCCGCTCTGAGAGAACCTCTCTCTGGGTTTGAAGCTTGTTTCCTGTTTTTGTTGTCTCCTTGCAGCAGTCGAGCTGTTTCCTGACGTTCAGGAAGGTTTTTCTTCCTTCAGGGATCGTTTGTGTTTCTCTTCCTTCAGGGATCGTTTGTGTTTCTCTTCCTTCAGGGATCGTTTGTGTTTTTCTTCTTTCAGGGATCGTTTGTGTTTCTCTTCCTTCAGGGATCGTTTGTGTTTTTCTTCCTTCAGGGATCGTTTGTGTTTTTCTTCCTTCAGGGATCGTTTGTGTTTTTCTTCCTTCAGGGATCGTTTGTGTTTCTCTTCCTTCAGGGATCGTTTGTGTTTTTCTTCCTTCAGGGATCGTTTGTGTTTCTCTTCCTTCAGGGATCGTTTGTGTTTCTCTTCCTTCAGGGATCGTTTGTGTTTTTCTTCCTTCAGGGATCGTTTGTGTTTCTCTTCCTTCAGGGATCGTTTGTGTTTCTCTTCCTTCAGGGATCGTTTGTGTTTTTCTTCCTTCAGGGATCGTTTGTGTTTCTCTTCCTTCAGGGATCGTTTGTGTTTTTCTTCCTTCAGGGATCGTTTGTGTTTCTCTTCCTTCAGGGATCGTTTGTGTTTCTCTTCCTTCAGGGATCGTTTGTGTTTTTCTTCCTTCAGGGATCGTTTGTGTTTCTCTTCCTTCAGGGATCGTTTGTGTTTCTCTTCCTTCAGGGATCGTTTGTGTTTTTCTTCCTTCAGGGATCGTTTGTGTTTCTCTTCCTTCAGGGATCGTTTGTGTTTCTCTTCCTTCAGGGATCGTTTGTGTTTTTCTTCCTTCAGGGATCGTTTGTGTTTCTCTTCCTTCAGGGATCGTTTGTGTTTCTCTTCCTTCAGGGATCGTTTGTGTTTTTCTTCCTTCAGGGATCGTTTGTGTTTCTCTTCCTTCAGGGATCGTTTGTGTTTCTCTTCCTTCAGGGATCGTTTGTGTTTCTCTTCCTTCAGGGATCGTTTGTGTTTTTCTTCCTTCAGGGATCGTTTGTGTTTCTCTTCCTTCAGGGATCGTTTGTGTTTCTCTTCCTTCAGGGATCGTTTGTGTTTTTCTTCCTTCAGGGATCGTTTGTGTTTCTCTTCCTTCAGGGATCGTTTGTGTTTCTCTTCCTTCAGGGATCGTTTGTGTTTTTCTTCCTTCAGGGATCGTTTGTGTTTTTCTTCCTTCAGGGATCGTTTGTGTTTCTCTTCCTTCAGGGATCGTTTGTGTTTCTCTTCCTTCAGGGATCGTTTGTGTTTTTCTTCCTTCAGGGATCGTTTGTGTTTTTCTTCCTTCAGGGATCGTTTGTGTTTTTCTTCCTTCAGGGATCGTTTGTGTTTCTCTTCCTTCAGGGATCGTTTGTGTTTTTCTTCCTTCAGGGATCGTTTGTGTTTTTCTTCCTTCAGGGATCGTTTGTGTTTTTCTTCCTTCAGGGATCGTTTGTGTTTCTCTTCCTTCAGGGATCGTTTGTGTTTTTCTTCCTTCAGGGATCGTTTGTGTTTCTCTTCCTTCAGGGATCGTTTGTGTTTCTCTTCCTTCAGGGATCGTTTGTGTTTCTCTTCCTTCAGGGATCGTTTGTGTTTTTCTTCCTTCAGGGATCGTTTGTGTTTCTCTTCCTTCAGGGATCGTTTGTGTTTCTCTTCCTTCAGGGATCGTTTGTGTTTCTCTTCCTTCAGGGATCGTTTGTGTTTTTCTTCCTTCAGGGATCGTTTGTGTTTCTCTTCCTTCAGGGATCGTTTGTGTTTCTCTTCCTTCAGGGATCGTTTGTGTTTCTCTTCCTTCAGGGATCGTTTGTGTTTCTCTTCCTTCAGGGATCGTTTGTGTTTTTCTTCCTTCAGGGATCGTTTGTGTTTCTCTTCCTTCAGGGATCGTTTGTGTTTCTCTTCCTTCAGGGATCGTTTGTGTTTCTCTTCCTTCAGGGATCGTTTGTGTTTTTCTTCCTTCAGGGATCGTTTGTGTTTCTCTTCCTTCAGGGATCGTTTGTGTTTCTCTTCCTTCAGGGATCGTTTGTGTTTCTCTTCCTTCAGGGATCGTTTGTGTTTTTCTTCCTTCAGGGATCGTTTGTGTTTCTCTTCCTTCAGGGATCGTTTGTGTTTCTCTTCCTTCAGGGATCGTTTGTGTTTCTCTTCCTTCAGGGATCGTTTGTGTTTTTCTTCCTTCAGGGATCGTTTGTGTTTCTCTTCCTTCAGGGATCGTTTGTGTTTCTCTTCCTTCAGGGATCGTTTGTGTTTTTCTTCCTTCAGGGATCGTTTGTGTTTCTCTTCCTTCAGGGATCATTTGTGTTTCTCTTCCTTCAGGGATCGTTTGTGTTTCTCTTCCTTCAGGGATCGTTTGCGTTTCTCTTCCTTCAGGGATCGTTTGCGTTTCTCTTCCTTCAGGGATCGTTTGTGTTTCTCTTCCTTCAGGGATCGTTTGCGTTTCTCTTCCTTCAGGGATCGTTTGCGTTTCTCTTCCTTCAGGGATCGTTTGCGTTTCTCTTCCTTCAGGGATCGTTTGCGTTTCTCTTCCTTCAGGGATCGTTTGCGTTTCTCTTCCTTCAGGGATCGTTTGCGTTTCTCTTCCTTCAGGGATCGTTTGCGTTTCTCTTCCTTCAGGGATCGTTTGCGTTTTTCTTCCTTCAGGGCTCGTTTGTGTTTCTCTTCCTTCAGGGATCGTTTGTTTTTCTTCCTTCGGGGATCGTTTGCGTTTCTCTTCCTTCAGGGATCGTTTGCGTTTCTCTTCCTTCAGGGATCGTTTGCGTTTCTCTTCCTTCAGGGATCGTTTGCGTTTCTCTTCCTTCAGGGATCGTTTGCGTTTCTCTTCCTTCAGGGATCGTTTGCGTTTCTCTTCCTTCAGGGATCGTTTGCGTTTCTCTTCCTTCAGGGATCGTTTGCGTTTCTCTTCCTTCAGGGATCGTTTGCGTTTCTCTTCCTTCAGGGATCGTTTGCGTTTCTCTTCCTTCAGGGATCGTTTGCGTTTCTCTTCCTTCAGGGATCGTTTGCGTTTCTCTTCCTTCAGGGATCGTTTGCGTTTCTCTTCCTTCAGGGATCGTTTGCGTTTCTCTTCCTTCAGGGATCGTTTGTGTTTCTCTTCCTTCAGGGATCGTTTGTGTTTCTCTTCCTTCAGGGATCGTTTGTGTTTCTCTTCCTTCAGGGATCGTTTGTGTTTCTCTTCCTTCAGGGATCGTTTGTGTTTCTCTTCCTTCAGGGATCGTTTGTGTTTCTCTTCCTTCAGGGATCGTTTGTGTTTCTCTTCCTTCAGGGATCGTTTGTGTTTCTCTTCCTTCAGGGATCGTTTGTGTTTTTCTTCCTTCAGGGATCGTTTGTGTTTCTCTTCCTTCAGGGATCGTTTGTGTTTCTCTTCCTTCAGGGATCGTTTGTGTTTTTCTTCCTTCAGGGATCGTTTGTGTTTCTCTTCCTTCAGGGATCGTTTGTGTTTCTCTTCCTTCAGGGATCGTTTGTGTTTCTCTTCCTTCAGGGATCGTTTGTGTTTTTCTTCCTTCAGGGATCGTTTGTGTTTCTCTTCCTTCAGGGATCGTTTGTGTTTTTCTTCCTTCAGGGATCGTTTGTGTTTCTCTTCCTTCAGGGATCGTTTGTGTTTCTCTTCCTTCAGGGATC
The DNA here is from genome assembly GCA_038048925.1 of Garcialebias charrua. Taxonomy (NCBI): domain Eukaryota; kingdom Metazoa; phylum Chordata; class Actinopteri; order Cyprinodontiformes; family Rivulidae; genus Garcialebias; species Garcialebias charrua. Next base: position 9,418 of record JBBPBX010032576.1, read on the forward strand.
GTTTGTGTTTTTCTTCCTTCAGGGATCGTTTGTGTTTCTCTTCCTTCAGGGATCGTTTGTGTTTCTCTTCCTTCAGGGATCGTTTGTGTTTTTCTTCCTTCAGGGATCGTTTGTGTTTCTCTTCCTTCAGGGATCGTTTGTGTTTCTCTTCCTTCAGGGATCGTTTGTGTTTCTCTTCCTTCAGGGATCGTTTGTGTTTCTCTTCCTTCAGGGATCGTTTGTGTTTCTCTTCCTTCAGGGATCGTTTGTGTTTCTCTTCCTTCAGGGATCGTTTGTGTTTCTCTTCCTTCAGGGATCGTTTGTGTTTCTCTTCCTTCAGGGATCGTTTGTGTTTCTCTTCCTTCAGGGATCGTTTGTGTTTCTCTTCCTTCAGGGATCGTTTGTGTTTCTCTTCCTTCAGGGATCGTTTGTGTTTCTCTTCCTTCAGGGATCGTTTGTGTTTCTCTTCCTTCAGGGATCGTTTGTGTTTCTCTTCCTTCAGGGATCGTTTGTGTTTCTCTTCCTTCAGGGATCGTTTGTGTTTCTCTTCCTTCAGGGATCGTTTGTGTTTCTCTTCCTTCAGGGATCGTTTGTGTTTCTCTTCCTTCAGGGATCGTTTGTGTTTCTCTTCCTTCAGGGATCGTTTGTGTTTCTCTTCCTTCAGGGATCGTTTGTGTTTCTCTTCCTTCAGGGATCGTTTGTGTTTCTCTTCCTTCAGGGATCGTTTGTGTTTCTCTTCCTTCAGGGATCGTTTGTGTTTTTCTTCCTTCAGGGATCGTTTGTGTTTCTCTTCCTTCAGGGATCGTTTGTGTTTCTCTTCCTTCAGGGATCGTTTGTGTTTTTCTTCCTTCAGGGATCGTTTGTGTTTCTCTTCCTTCAGGGATCGTTTGTGTTTCTCTTCCTTCAGGGATCGTTTGTGTTTTTCTTCCTTCAGGGATCGTTTGTGTTTTTCTTCCTTCAGGGATCGTTTGTGTTTCTCTTCCTTCAGGGATCGTTTGTGTTTTTCTTCCTTCAGGGATCGTTTGTGTTTCTCTTCCTTCAGGGATCGTTTGTGTTTTTCTTCCTTCAGGGATCGTTTGTGTTTTTCTTCCTTCAGGGATCGTTTGTGTTTTTCTTCCTTCAGGGATCGTTTGTGTTTCTCTTCCTTCAGGGATCGTTTGTGTTTCTCTTCCTTCAGGGATCGTTTGTGTTTTTCTTCCTTCAGGGATCGTTTGTGTTTTTCTTCCTTCAGGGATCGTTTGTGTTTCTCTTCCTTCAGGGATCGTTTGTGTTTTTCTTCCTTCAGGGATCGTTTGTCTTTCTTCAGGGATCGTTTGCGTTTCTCTTCCTTCAGGGATCGTTTGTGTTTCTCTTCCTTCAGGGATCGTTTGCGTTTCTCTTCCTTCAGGGATCGTTTGCGTTTCTCTTCCTTCAGGGATCGTTTGCGTTTCTCTTCCTTCAGGGATCGTTTGCGTTTCTCTTCCTTCAGGGATCGTTTGCGTTTCTCTTCCTTCAGGGATCGTTTGCGTTTCTCTTCCTTCAGGGATCGTTTGCGTTTCTCTTCCTTCAGGGATCGTTTGCGTTTCTCTTCCTTCAGGGATCGTTTGCGTTTCTCTTCCTTCAGGGATCGTTTGCGTTTCTCTTCCTTCAGGGATCGTTTGCGTTTCTCTTCCTTCAGGGATCGTTTGCGTTTCTCTTCCTTCAGGGATCGTTTGCGTTTCTCTTCCTTCAGGGATCGTTTGCGTTTCTCTTCCTTCAGGGATCGTTTGCGTTTCTCTTCCTTCAGGGATCGTTTGCGTTTCTCTTCCTTCAGGGATCGTTTGCGTTTCTCTTCCTTCAGGGATCGTTTGCGTTTCTCTTCCTTCAGGGATCGTTTGCGTTTCTCTTCCTTCAGGGATCGTTTGCGTTTCTCTTCCTTCAGGGATCGTTTGCGTTTCTCTTCCTTCAGGGATCGTTTGCGTTTCTCTTCCTTCAGGGATCGTTTGCGTTTCTCTTCCTTCAGGGATCGTTTGCGTTTCTCTTCCTTCAGGGATCGTTTGTGTTTCTCTTCCTTCAGGGATCGTTTGTGTTTCTCTTCCTTCAGGGATCGTTTGTGTTTCTCTTCCTTCAGGGATCGTTTGTGTTTCTCTTCCTTCAGGGATCGTTTGTGTTTCTCTTCCTTCAGGGATCGTTTGTGTTTCTCTTCCTTCAGGGATCGTTTGTGTTTCTCTTCCTTCAGGGATCGTTTGTGTTTCTCTTCCTTCAGGGATCGTTTGTGTTTCTCTTCCTTCAGGGATCGTTTGTGTTTCTCTTCCTTCAGGGATCGTTTGTGTTTCTCTTCCTTCAGGGATCGTTTGTGTTTTTCTTCCTTCAGGGATCGTTTGTGTTTCTCTTCCTTCAGGGATCGTTTGTGTTTCTCTTCCTTCAGGGATCGTTTGTGTTTTTCTTCCTTCAGGGATCGTTTGTGTTTTTCTTCCTTCAGGGATCGTTTGTGTTTCTCTTCCTTCAGGGATCGTTTGTGTTTTTCTTCCTTCAGGGATCGTTTGTGTTTTTCTTCCTTCAGGGATCGTTTGTGTTTCTCTTCCTTCAGGGATCGTTTGTGTTTTTCTTCCTTCAGGGATCGTTTGTGTTTTTCTTCCTTCAGGGATCGTTTGTGTTTTTCTTCCTTCAGGGATCGTTTGTGTTTTTCTTCCTTCAGGGATCGTTTGTGTTTTTCTTCCTTCAGGGATCGTTTGTGTTTTTCTTCCTTCAGGGATCGTTTGTGTTTTTCTTCCTTCAGGGATCGTTTGTGTTTTTCTTCCTTCAGGGATCGTTTGTGTTTTTCTTCCTTCAGGGATCGTTTGTGTTTTTCTTCCTTCAGGGATCGTTTGTGTTTTCGGTCGTGAATTTGTTGTGTTGTTAAATTTTTGTTTTGACCTTGTTTTATGAGTTTTGTCTCCGTATGTTTATTGGTGGAAAAATATTCAACGTGGTTCTAATTTGATGTTTTTATTGGTCTGTGTCCAGCTGTCTGTCCTTCCATAAAACTGTGCATGTGCGTGTGTGTGTGTCCACTGAAATACAATGCCAGTGACTGAAGCATTTTTCACACCTGCTAATCTCAGAGACGTGAATTTAATCCAGCAATTGTAAACCAACACAAACAAAATCATCCATCCTCATCATCCAACAATCATCCGTCAGTCAGAGGAGATGTCTGAAGAGTCAGAGGTTTATTGGTGTCAGGGTCACAGAGGACAAGCAGTTCCATCCTACAACAGGAAGCTCTGAGTGTGCATGAGGTAATGCCTCAGGGGCCGCCGGTCAGAACTCTCTCTGGAACAAGAGATCAGGACTGAACATGTGTTTTTACACGTTGTGTGAGTGTGTATGGACAGAATGGGAGGAAGTAGAGTATTGACTGTTTGACGGCAATGACGGGACTCCGACCTCACACCACTCAGTCCCCCGCTTTACCACAGGAACCTAAAACACACACGTATGTTCTTGTAAATGTACTTTTTGGGACCTTGCATTGACTCCCATTCATTTATAGCCTAACCCTTGGTTTAGGGAAACGGTTACGCTGAAAAACACAAAAACACAACACTTCCTGGTTCGCGGAAACACGCTGCCTCCTCACAGGGATTATAACGCTGATAACGTTCTTTCAAACATGTTAAGAGGTACGTTGGGCATTTTCTCCGATAGACTATGGGGATGATAACAGTTGATAGCGCCCATTGTATGGACTGACAACATCCGAATCCGCTGCTAACCCTGACCCTTACACTAACCATTACTAGTACATGCCCAACACTAACCCATCTGCTATTCACACCTTAGTCCTAAACCTAACCCTTGACCTCCCAACGGGACTTCTTCTTATGAGGCCTGGGCTTTGGGCCCCATAAGGAGCAGTTGGTCCTCACAATGTAGTATAAGTTGGAAAATGGGCCTTACAAAGTAGCATAAACAAGGATACACACAGACACTTTACATTGATCTAAATGTTTAAAAATCATCACCTAATTTCAAATTAAAAACATTATTCAAAGCACAAATTTATTAAGATGTCGCAGCTAATTTTTAAAATTAGCTTTTATTTTTTCCTATAACTCATTCTTATTGATAATCATATTATCATTGTTTTTAATTGAATTTATTTTTGTTATTTTTTTCATTGATTTTCATTGATTTTATCACTTGTTTTTATTTGATCATTGATTTTAGTTGCACTTTGTAGCACTTTGAGATTTTTGTTAATGAAAAGTGTGTAACAAATTAAATTCATTATTATTATTATCATTTGAAGTGTTTTGACATAAAACATAATAAAAAGTGTAAATGTATTCAGATGTTTTATTTTCATACTCCTACAAGTTTTCTTTATAATACATAGTGTTAAAAGCGTTTTTTTGTCTCCAAACTTATTGTAATGATACCCTGATGCATGCTCAATAATCCAGGTAGAAAAATCCAAAAAAGCTAAGTCTGGTCCTCTGGACATTCAAAAGATCCAGTCCCCCGGCACAGAGTAATATTGGCCCTCATGCACGAAAATGTTCGTATTTTTATCCTAAATTTCTCCTACTTTTGTTCGTACGAAGCGCTCGTATGAACATGCCACGTCAGATCCAACAAAGTCTTCTATCCTCAGGAAAAGCGTGTAAACGGGCTGCTTAAAGTTGATGGATCCCACCTGTTCTACTCACCTGCGCGTGCTCGCGGGAAGGTAATTTACATAATTTCCACCCCTCAAAACACCATATAAGGCCACGCTTCCTGCCTTCAGACAGCAGGAAGTGTCCATTCATTCAAACTCGAAGTAAAAGGAGGAACTTCACGCGTTCGGAGATCTGCTCTCAGTGGCGCTGTGGCTACCCCCCCACCCCCCGCAAGTGTCGGATGGTCAAATACCTTTAATTTTAGTGTACTGTGTTACAGTTTCACTTATTCAGAAGAGCTGTGGCGCACCGCTACCCCACCCCCCGCAAGTGTCGGATGTGTTTTTCAACAGAAGCATTTTAAAATGTCTCGAAACTACAGTTAACATCATATTAATATTGTAGTGCATATGTTTTGTCTCCCGTGGGTCGTACAGTATCAGAAATCAAGAATAAATGGTTTGATCTGAAAATGGCTTCAAACAAACATCTCGCCGCAGCACGGACAGGAGGTGGTCAGGAGATGGTGGACAATAAATGCCACGCTGCAAGATGCGTGCCAACATGTTTTGCAGCACAAATGATGCGCGCACCTCCTGGTCAGTGCGCACCTCCTGGTCAGTGCGCACCTCCTGGTCAGGGCGCACCTCCTGGTCAGTGCGCACCTCCTGGTCAGGGCGCACCTCCTGGTCAGGGCGCACCTCCTGGTCAGTGCGCACCTCCTGGTCAGTGCGCACCTCCTGGTCAGTGCGCACCTCCTGGTCAGTGCGCACCTCCTGGTCAGGGCGCACCTCCTGGTCAGTGCGCACCTCCTGGTCGGTGCGCACCTCCTGGTCAGGGCGCAACCACATTCTGCAGGTTATATTTCGAATCAGATATAATAATCAATTGCTCCGATGGTGTTTGGCACAAGATCAGTCTTAATTCGTACTTGTTCTGCGGCGGTGTATGGGAATTTTATGTACCTGGGTGTTAATATGAGGAGCGGCTTTGATGACCAAGGGGAGCGCACGACTCACTGAAGCCTGCGCGACACACCAGACAAATTAAACTTAAAATTATAATTCTAATTCAAACAGAATAACCTATTGTCAAGAATAATTATGGTGCGTGATTTTTTTAAACCCAAAATATTTTCTAAATAACGAAATATGAAGTTATTAGTGAAGGAAATCCATCTGGATAACAGCGGACCGACTGCTCGTAAAATATACGACAGGTCCGGACCACTCGTAAATTTTGTTCGTATCTGAGAAAAATCCTAGGATACGAAAACATTGTTGAATGCCACAAATGATCCTAAATCACTCGTACGCACAGTTTAAGAACAAATCTGTGCGTACGAACGGTTTCGTGCATGAGGGCCAATATTGTGTATGCTGTTCAGTGTCAGGAGGGTGATCAGTCTTATATCGGGGAAACTAAACAGCCACTGGCCAAAAGGATGGACCAGCACAGAAGATCAACATCATCAGGTCAGGACTCTGCGGTCTACACTCATCTCCAGGTCAGAGGTCACTCTTTCAGGGATGAAGATGTTCACATCCTTGATAGAGAGGAACGATGGTTTGAGAGAGGAGTAAAGGAGGCCATCTTTGTGAAAAGAAACCGTCCATCATTAAACAGAGGTGGAGGCCTCCGGGTTCAACTGTCCCCCTCTTACAATGCTGTTATTGCTAGTATCACTCAGCCCTCTGTGAATAGCAAACAACCATCAGGGTGCTAACGATCCATCGTTAGGCTGATGGTCCTCCTTGATCATGTGAGCAGCTGGTTTCGGCTGTCATCAGCCAACTGGTTGATCCACTGTGAGAGGGTGCTATTTATAAGACTGAGCTGAATACAGCAGCTCAGACTGAGGAAGTCTTTCGGACGAAAGACGAATCGTTTCTACAATTTTTTTGCTTTGTTTTGTTTTGTTTTGGATGTGTGCTGAGCCCTCTACTGTTCACTCTGCTCACATATGATTGTACAGCCACACATCCAGGCTGTCATATTGTTAAGTTTGCAGATGATACAGCTGTGGTGGGATGCATCACAAACAATGATGAGTCCAGCTACAGACAGGAGGTGGAACATCTGGAGAGCTGGTGCAAAGAGAATAATCTTCACATGAATGTGAAGAAGACAAAGGAGATGATTGTGGACTTCAGAAGGAACAAACACACCCACACCCCACTGAAAATAGGAGGATCTGCAGTGGAAGTGGTCTCCAGCTACAAGTACTTGGGTGTACACATGAATGATAACCTCAGCTGGAGCAACAACACCACCAGCCTGATCAAGAAAGGTCATCAGAGACTCTACTTCCTCAGACGGCTGAGACGAGCTGGTCTGAGCAGCCCAGTCCTCACCTCCTTCTACAGGTGTGCAGTGGAGAGCATCCTGTGCTCCAGCATCAACGTGTGGCATGGAGGCTGCACAGCTGCAGAAAGAAAAGCTCTTGCAGAGAGTGGTGAAGGCTGCACAGAAGATGTTGGAGTCAGTCTCCCCACCATCACAGACATCTACACCTCCAGATGCAGGAAGAGAGCCACCTGCATCATGAAAGACCTCACTCACCCAGCACACACACTCTTTGCCCCACTCCCCTCAGGACGGAGGTTGAGGAGCATCAAATGTAGAACCACTAGACTGAGGAACAGCTTCTACCCTGAGGCTGTTAGACTCATGAATAAATAAATAATAAGAATAATCACTGTGAAATATCACATCATGCTGATGCTGATCTGTTTTCTTGTTGCTGTGTTCATCTGTGACCATCTGCTCATACAGACTCATGTTCGTGCTGCTGTTTATAATGATGTTTTTCCACTACATTAGGGCTTAGTGTATTACTAGTTGATGTTTTTCTTAGTTAATTCTAGATGTTATTACTGTTTTTCTCTTGCATTTGTTGTTGGATGTAACTGGGACCCCGTGTACATAATCTCGTTTTCATCACATGTACCACATGCGGTGCAAATGACAATAAAGACTCTCTGACTCTGACTCTGACTCTTTTTTTGAATGTCCAGAGGACCAGACTTAGCTTTTTTAGATTATTGTAATAATCTTAAACTCCAGATTCTGGATTTATATTTTAAACTGGAAATATTAGCAGCTCTAATTCAGCAAAGAAGCCAATTAAATTGTTTTTTTAATGTAGAAAACCTGGTCTACTGGGTCAGACTGAAAACCTGCTGGGTCCAACCAGCGTCGCCTCGGTCCAGCGCTGGCTTACGAACACCATTCCATAAATTCTGTTCACTTTATGGTCTTGGGTTTTTCTGAGTCTTTTTCTAAAGTGATTCAGTCGCCGTCGGTCACGCTGACCCAGCTCATTGAGTCCTCAGCAGTTTTTGGTGTTTTAGCTGTTACTCAGGCGAGTCGGCTAACTTCTGGACTTTGCCGCAGTCTGCCAGAAGACATGGAAGACACGAGTAAATTTCGACCTTGGACTTGTTGTGAGTCCTGATTCAGGTCAAGGATTCGGATCATTAGTGATTCATGAGCCGACCAGCTACGTTGAAGGAGAACAAACGTAAATCAAGGTCAGGAACTAAAATAAAATACATTTGTTAGAAAAAGAACCTTCATATTTGTTAATTTGTTGGCATCATTTGATGTACGTGTTAAACGTTTTACTCTTTGTACATAAAAGTCTGATTTAATTACTTTACTGAATGTGTTGGCAGCTCGGTTACAATAAACAAGGAAAATCTCAGAGATCTGATGAGAAAATGTTTTTATTTCAATCTGTAACTTTCAGGACATGTTTCGGGTGGTGGTGGGTGTAAATTCATGTCTTAACTCCTCAGACTCCATGAATGCTGCTGTTCATGGACAGAATGGTCTGTTGTTGCAGTGAAGGAAACTCGCAGACGCCTCCTCCTTCCTTCTCCTTCCTCCTACGTTTTCTTCCTCCTTCCTTCAGGAATTGTTTTTGTTTTCTGTCGTCATTTTGTCATTTTGTCATTTTGCCATTTTGTGAAGTTTTTCTTTTGCCTTTTTATCATTTTATGTCTTGATCCTTTAGATTTTTGTCTCTGTCTGTTTATTTGTTCCATATTTTCCTAACAGAGCGCTTCACTCTCAGACTGCAGGTTTACTTGTGGTTCCTAGAGTTTCCAGCAGCAGAATGGAGGAAGATCTTTCAGTTGTCAGGCTCCTCTCTTGTAGAACCAACTTCCAGTTTCTGTCCATGAGGCTGACACATTGTCCAGTTTGAAGACTGGGATTAACACTTTACTTTTTCATAAATCCTATAGTCAGTGTTGGCTTGGGTTTCCTGAGCTGTCCCTTAGTTTTGCTGCTATAGACTTAGACTGCTGGAGGACAAACTGACCTCATGTCCTCACTCTTCTGTTGCCTGTACTTACTTTTACCTGTTGGCATTTGTAATTATTTCTATCCTAACATGTTTTTTGTCTTTCCTCCTATAGAGAGTACACCTGAACTATCAATCAATCAATCAATCAATCAACCAACCAACCAACCAACCAACCAACCAACCAACCAATCAATCAATCAATCAATCAATCAATAACCAACCAACCAATCAATCAATCAATCAACCAACCAACCAATCAATCAATAACCAACCAACCAATCAATCAACCAATCAATCAGTCAATCAATCAACCAACCAATAAATCAATCAATCAACTTTATTTATATAGCACATTTTAAAAACGTCAGGTTTAGCCACAGTGCTGTACAATAAGACAGAAATAGATGAAGACACTAAAAACACAGAAAGAAACATAAAAACAAACACACACCAGGTTCACAGTAGGTGTGTGGTAAGAAGCCATAAAAGATGAGATCACGTGTTAAAAGTGTGTTTTTAAAAGATCACGTGTTAAAAGTGTGTTTTTAAAAGATCACGTGTTAAAAGTGTGTTTTTAAAAGATCACGTGTTAAAAGTGTGTTTTTAAAAGATCACGTGTGTTAAAAGTGTGTTTTTAAAAGATCACGTGTTAAAAGTGTGTTTTTAAAAGATCACGTGTTAAAAGTGTGTTTTTAAAAGATCACGTGTGTTAAAAGTGTGTTTTTAAAAGATCACGTGTGTTAAAAGTGTGTTTTTAAAAGATCACGTGTTAAAAGTGTGTTTTTAAAAGATCACGTGTTAAAAGTGTGTTTTTAAAAGATCACGTGTTAAAAGTGTGTTTTTAAAAGATCACGTGTTAAAAGTGTGTTTTTAAAAGATCACGTGTTAAAAGTGTGTTTTTAAAAGATCACGTGTTAAAAGTGTGTTTTTAAAAGATCACGTGTTAAAAGTGTGTTTTTAAAAGATCACGTGTTAAAAGTGTGTTTTTAAAAGATCACGTGTTAAAAGTGTGTTTTTAAAAGATCACGTGTTAAAAGTGTGTTTTTAAAAGATCACGTGTTAAAAGTGTGTTTTTAAAAGATCACGTGTTAAAAGTGTGTTTTTAAAAGATCACGTGTGTTAAAAGTGTGTTTTTAAAAGATCACGTGTTAAAAGTGTGTTTTTAAAAGATCACGTGTTAAAAGTGTGTTTTTAAAAGATCACGTGTTAAAAGTGTGTTTTTAAAAGATCACGTGTTAAAAGTGTGTTTTTAAAAGATCACGTGTTAAAAGTGTGTTTTTAAAAGATCACGTGTTAAAAGTGTGTTTTTAAAAGATCACGTGTTAAAAGTGTGTTTTTAAAAGATCACGTGTTAAAAGTGTGTTTTTAAAAGATCACGTGTTAAAAGTGTGTTTTTAAAAGATCACGTGTTAAAAGTGTGTTTTTAAAAGATCACGTGTTAAAAGTGTGTTTTTAAAAGATCACGTGTTAAAAGTGTGTTTTTAAAAGATCACGTGTTAAAAGTGTGTTTTTAAAAGATCACGTGTTAAAAGTGTGTTTTTAAAAGATCACGTGTTAAAAGTGTGTTTTTAAAAGATCACGTGTTAAAAGTGTGTTTTTAAAAGATCACGTGTTAAAAGTGTGTTTTTAAAAGATCACGTGTTAAAAGTGTGTTTTTAAAAGATCACGTGTTAAAAGTGTGTTTTTAAAAGATCACGTGTTAAAAGTGTGTTTTTAAAAGATCACGTGTTAAAAGTGTGTTTTTAAAAGATCACGTGTTAAAAGTGTGTTTTTAAAAGATCACGTGTTAAAAGTGTGTTTTTAAAAGATCACGTGTTAAAAGTGTGTTTTTAAAAGATCACGTGTTAAAAGTGTGTTTTTAAAAGATCACGTGTTAAAAGTGTGTTTTTAAAAGATCACATGTTAAAAGTGTGTTTTTAAAAGATCACGTGTTAAAAGTGTGTTTTTAAAAGATCACGTGTTAAAAGTGTGTTTTTAAAAGATCACGTGTTAAAAGTGTGTTTTTAAAAGATCACGTGTTTTAAAAGTGTGTTTTTAAAAGAGATGTAAAAACAGGAAGAGAGGAGGTCTGTCTGACACTCAAGGGTCAGTTGTTGCACAGCCTGGGAGCAACGACAGCAAACGCTCTGTCACCTCTGACCTTCAGCCTTTAGGGACTGTCAGCAGCAACCGATCAGCTGATCGTAGGGATCAGCTGATCGTAGGGATCAGGGAGGACAGTAAGGCTGAAGCAGCTCAGACAGATGTGGTGGGGAAAGGTTGTTCAAGCATTTAAAAACAAACAGCAAAAGTTTAAAATGAATTCTGTAGTGCACAGGGAGCCAGTGAAGGGACGCCAGGATGGGAGTGATGTGCTCGCACCTACGAGCCTAAGAGTTAACAGGCGAGCAGCAGAGTTCTGCACGAGCTGCAGACGAGCAGGAGAGGTCCGGCTGATGCCTGCATACATTCAACCTTTATATATACAGGTTAGTCTCATTGGGAGAAGGACAACAACTCGGTCCAAACATCATACCTTCAGTCTTCTTCTCATTTAGACTAAAGAAGTTGAGAGAAAACCATGCTTTAACATCATTAAGGCAGTGTTTAAGTTGCTGGACTGTGATGTTTTGTGACAAGGGAAAATAGATCTGGCAATCATCAGCAAAGAAGTGAAATGAAATGTCATGCTTCCTAAAAACAGAGCCAAGGGGGAATAAGCAAAGAGCAAATAAAAGAGGGCCAAGGATTGAGCCCTGGGGGACACCATGTGGAAGAGGAGCTGTGGAAGACATAAAATTGTCAATTACACAAAAACGTCTGCTGTATATAAACTATAGAAAATACACCTGGGCCTGTCGTTCTGTTTGTCTGTTTCTACTTCCTGTCCTCTTAAACGCAGCCGGTCGAAGCAGATGGGCACTCATGGCTAACAAAAAGAACAAAAGAAACCCACAGACACGTCCTCTCGGAGCATTGTGCGACAGGTGCGACACTGCTCCACTTCCTTCCTGTCACGTGACCCCCCCAGTCCTCCCATCAGGTCATGATCAGGAGAACATAGACATAAAACTGAACTTTATTATCCTTCCAGAGCGTTTGAGAAGCTGACTGAGACAAAAACACACATTATCAGTTTCAGCTTGACCTTTGACCTCTCCTCTAAATAAAGGTCGAGTGGAGCGGCCGCCGCGACGGATATGAAAGAGAAGCTGCTGAGGATAGAAACACTTTCTGTCGTCTGTGTTTTATATGATCCAAGCCATGGAAGACTGACGTCTTTACTGAAAAAGTTACATTCAGTGGAGTTTTGGTTGTGAAAGACGAGACGATCAGAACCACAGTAAAAAAAAAAAAAGTAACTTCAGATTCAGATTTAAAGTTTAGAACCTGAGAGTTCTGAAAAATAAAACTGACGTGGGCCGTGTGCGCTCCGTACAAACAGATGTTTCTGACAGAAAATTACAAATATGTTACTGTTGATGAGACGTGATGAAGATGATGATGGGTTCCCAGCGTGAGGAAGGTGAAGACGTGTTGGACGGACCTGAACCTCTAATCTTCAAACACGTCAACACACTCTCGCCTCTGTGGAGGAACTCGCAGGAATCTGAAGCAGACGACAGAGACGAGGACGCTAAAGTCCAGGGTGTGGAAAATAGCTGTCATCACGAGTTTGAGCCGTCTTCGACTCAGACAAGCAGCGAGACACAGTCCTCCATGTCCAACAGGACAACGTCTGTCCATGGGCCTCCATGTCCAACAGGACAACGTCTGTCCATGGGCCTCCATGTCCAACAGGACAACGTCTGTCCATGGGCCTACATGTTCAACAGGACAACGTCTGTCCATGGGCCTACATGTCCAACAGGACAACGTCTGTCCATGGGCCTACATGTCCAACAGGACAACGTCTGTCCATGGGCCTCCATGTCCAACAGGACAACGTCTGTCCATGGGCCTACATGTTCAACAGGACAACGTCTGTCCATGGGCCTACATGTCCAACAGGACAACGTCTGTCCATGGGCCTACATGTCCAACAGGACAACGTCTGTCCATGGGCCTACATGTCCAACAGGACAACGTCTGTCCATGGGCCTACATGTCCAACAGGACAACGTCTGTCCATGGGCCTACATGTCCAACAGGACAACGTCTGTCCATGGGCCTCCATGTCCAACAGGACAACGTCTGTCCATGGGCCTCCATGTCCAACAGGACAACGTCTGTCCATGGGCCTACATGTCCAACAGGACAACGTCTGTCCATGGGCCTCCATGTTCAACAGGATAAGTCTCAACATGGTTCTACAGGAGCAATAGGACAGTGTCTCACCATGGTCCTGCATGTCCATCAGGACAACGTCTGTCCATGGGCCTACATGTCCAACAGGACAACGTCTGTCCATGGGCCTACATGTCCAACAGGACAACGTCTGTCCATGGGCCTACATGTCCAACAGGACAACGTCTGTCCATGGGCCTCCATGTCCAACAGGACAACGTCTGTCCATGGGCCTCCATGTCCAACAGGACAACGTCTGTCCATGGGCCTACATGTCCAACAGGACAACGTCTGTCCATGGGCCTCCATGTTCAACAGGATAAGTCTCAACATGGTTCTACAGGAGCAATAGGACAGTGTCTCACCATGGTCCTGCATGTCCATCAGGACAATGGGCCTCATGCACGAACCGTTCGTACGCACAGATTTGTTCTTAAACTGTGCGTACGAGTGATTTAGGATCATTTGTGGCATTCAACAATGTTTTCGTATCCTAGGATTTTTTTCAGATACGAACAAAATTTACGAGTGGTCCGGACCTGTCGTATATTTTAGGAGCGTCAGTCTGCTGTCATCCAGACGGAATTCTCCCACTAATAACTTCATATTTCGTTATTTAGAAAATATTTTGGGTTTAAAAAAATCACGCACCATAATTATTCTTGACAATAGGTTATTCTGTTTGAATTAGAATTATAATTTTAAGTTTAATTTGTCTGGTGTGTCGCGCAGGCTTCAGTGAGTCGTGCGCTCCCCTTGGTCATCAAAGCCCTCCTCATATTAACACCCAGGTACATAAAATTCCCATACACCGCCGCAGAACAAGTACGAATTAAGACTGATTTTCATGCTATTGCTGGACTGCTGTGCCAAACACCATCGGAGCAATAGATTATTATATCTGATTCGAAATATAACCTGCAGAATGTGGTTGCGCGATGACCAGGAGGAGCGCGCATGACTCATTTGTGCTGCAAAACATGTTGGCACGCGTCTTGCAGCGTGGCATTTATTGTCCATCCATCTCAGACTATTCCTTGACCACCTCCTGTCCGTGCTGCGGCGAGACGTTTGTTTGAAGCCATTTTCAGATCAAACCATTTATTCTTGATTTCTGATACTGTACGACCCACGGGACACACAACATATGCACTACAATATTAATATGAAGTTAACTGTAGTTTCGAGACATTTTAAAATGCTTCTGTTCAAAAACACATCCGACACTTGCGGGGGGGGGGTAGCGGTGCGCTCTTCTGAATAAGTGAAACTATAATGTAACACAGTACACTAAAATTAAAAATATTTGACCATCCGACACTTGCGGGGGGGGGGGGGTAGCGGTGCGCCACAGCGCGACTGAGAGCAGAACTTCAATCTCCGAACGCGTGAAGTTCTTTTTACTTCTTGATTTTGAATGAATGGACACTTCCTGCTGTCAAAAGGCAGGAAACGTGGCCTTATATGGTGTTTTGAGGGGTGGGAATTATGTAAATGACCTCTCCGCGAGCACGCGCAGGTGGATAGAACAGGTGGGATTCATTAAATTTACGCAGCTCGTTTACACACTTTTCCTGTGGATAGAAGAGTTTGTTGAATCTGACGTGGCATGTTCGTACGAACGCTTCGTACGAACAAAAGTAGGAGAAATTTAGGATAAAAATACGAACATGTTCGTGCATGAGGGCCAATGTCTCTATATTGTCATGTGGGGCCAATAGCACATTGTCTCTCCATGGTTTTACAGGACCAATAGGACATTGTCTCTCCATTGTTCTATAGGACAGTAGGCCTTAAGAAAACATAGTCCAGGAGAGACAATCTGTAGGATCTTGTGTCCACATGGTCTTGAATCTAAGGGTTATGGTTTTAAACCCTAAAGTACTGTGGAACAGGTCCAGCCATGGTTGCTGTGGTTCTGATGTCTCCATCTTGACCGTCCTCTGCGTCCTCGTGTCGGGACATGTGAGCGTTCATGTCTGCAGTGAGAGCTGCTCTGTCCTCCCAGACGTTCTGTTCAGCTTCAGCCTCACCTCCAAGACCGAACTGAACCGTTGTCTGAGATCAGCACTGTGCACGTTCTCAACACCGTGCACGTTCTCAACACCGTGCACATTCTGACGTCAGCCCCGTGCACGTTCTCACGGCACCATTCTGACACGTAGCATTCATAGCGTCAGTGGGTGGAAACTTCTCAAGTGGGAGACAGAATCTTTTCCTCCATTTTCCACCTTCTGAACAGAAGAACTGAAGAAAAGCAAATGTCCAACGTCCAATTTAAAAGTCCAAACATTTAATGTTTGGACTTTTAAATTCCAAAATTTTATGATTTAAATTGTTTTACTGTAATGATGTCAGACAACAAACATTTACAAAACACAGAGTATTTCCTTATCTCCATGTCCTACATCTTATCTGGAGTCGGGTCGAGGAGGCAGCAGGTCCAGGACAGAAACCCAGGCCTCCATCTCCCCAGAGATCCTCTCCAGATCCTCCTGGGGCCTCAAGGTGTTCCAGGCCAGAGAAGATCTACAAGACCTCCAGAGTTCTGGGTCTGACCCGGCGTCTCTTCCCAGTGGGACAGGAAAACCTCCAAAGGGAGGCTTCCAGGAAGCTTCCTGATCAGATGAACAGCAGCAGTCACTCTGGACCAGTTTCTGTAGACCTTACACTGGTTTCTGCAGTTCTGGACCAGTTTCTGC
>JBBPBX010032577.1:0-29802 GCA_038048925.1 Garcialebias charrua
ATTGTATACTCTATTAATGGAAAACTTATTAACTTTTACGATTCAGCTTTAAAAAAAACGTGCAGGGAGCCTCGTGGCTTTGAGCACGTCCGATTGCGTTTGAGATCTATCATTTTAAGACAGTAAATCATCCAAAACCCTCATTAATAGACTCTCCCCTAATAAAAACAAACAACAGATCGTACCTGATTGCGCCGACATAATTTAAAAATACCTAAATAGCACCCCGTGTTGACTCGGTAGCTATGCTAATGTCTGTTAGCAAGCAGATGTCGGCAGATAGACCTCACGTCTGACATATATCATTTTTAAACAGTAAATCATCCAAAACCCTCATTAAATGACTCTCCTCTATTAAAAACAAACAACAGATCGTACCTGATTGCGCCGACATAATTTAAAAATACCTAAATAGCACCCCGTGTTGACTCGGTAGCTATGCTAATGTCTGTTAGCAAGCAGATGTCGGCTGATAGACCTCACGTCTGACATATATCATTTTTAAACAGTAAATCATCCAAAACCCTCATTAAATGACTCTCCTCTATTAAAAACAAACAACAGATCGTACCTGATTGCGCCGACATAATTTAAAAATACCTAAATAGCACCCCGTGTTGACTCGGTAGCTATGCTAATGTCTGTTAGCAAGCAGATGTCGGCTGATAGACCTCACGTCTGACATATATCATTTTTAAACAGTAAATCATCCAAAACCCTCATTAAATGACTCTCCTCTATTAAAAACAAACAACAGATCGTACCTGATTGCGCCGACATAATTTAAAAATACCTAAATAGCACCCCGTGTTGACTCGGTAGCTATGCTAATGTCTGTTAGCAAGCAGATGTCGGCTGATAGACCTCACGTCTGACATATATCATTTTTAAACAGTAAATCATCCAAAACCCTCATTAAATGACTCTCCTCTATTAAAAACAAACAACAGATCGTACCTGATTGCGCCGACATAATTTAAAAATACCTAAATAGCACCCCGTGTTGACTCGGTAGCTATGCTAATGTCTGTTAGCAAGCAGATGTCGGCTGATAGACCTCACGTCTGACATATATCATTTTTAAACAGTAAATCATCCAAAACCCTCATTAAATGACTCTCCTCTATTAAAAACAAACAACAGATCGTACCTGATTGCGCCGACATAATTTAAAAATACCTAAATAGCACCCCGTGTTGACTCGGTAGCTATGCTAATGTCTGTTAGCAAGCAATGTCGGCAGATAGTCCAGGTCACGTCTGACATATATCTTTTTTAAACAGTAAATCATCCAAAACTCTCATTAATAGACTCTCCCCAAATAAAAACAAACAACAGCTCGTACCTGATAGGCAGTAAGATGGTCGCTGCAGACATAGGACTCTCAGTAGGAACCCATCGGTCACAAGATCTCTGTACTTCCATTCTAGGCAAAGTTTCTCATCTTTTGGGAATTTGTGAAGGCTCACTTGTTCACTGCTGATATTAGAACACCCAAATGCGCGACAACGTGACAGCATTTTTCAAGTTACACCAAAAAAAAAAAGAGTCGATCTTTCACCAAACAAAGGGGCAAGCCAGGCTCCGCCTTATGCCCAGTGCCCACGTGTACGTCACATGAAGATTTGCATAAATTCACGGGGCGTGTCCCAGATAATTCATGGTAAAAAATTACCATAAATTGGAATGAAATTTTAATATATTTATAATTTATTATGCAAAAACGACCAGAGCTCAATGATATAAGATATATATGTTCTGACAAATATTCAAATTTACAAAATCATGTCACAATCCCTTTAAATATATTATTCTTTTATTTTATTTTGTTTGTGTTTTCAGGTTTCCAGGTCTCCAGTCCATCACCTGAGGCTCTTCCTGTTGAACCACTAGTAACCCAGACTTTCACATCACAGCAGGTAAGATTGCATCAACAAAAAGAATAGTACTCAACAATATTCTTTGATGTAAATCTGTTGATTTTCTGTGGTTCTGATGAGGGAAGTGACAAAGTGGATGCAGCATTCAGCCCATAATGGACCCAGATGTCCTCTGCGTCCAGACCTACAACACCTGGACAGGAGGGTGGACGAGGAGGTGGTGGAGTCTGAAGAAGTGTACAAGCAGCAGGATGAGGAGAAACTAGTTCTTAATGACACAGCTAGCTGCTCAGTAAAATTGAATTTCTAGTAAAATTCTGATTTTGCAGATTTACAGCTGTAAAGTGTCATTTTTACAGAGCTGATGAAGTCAAACACCACTTGCTGATATTTTTTAAACTCAATTTTTTTGATAATCTGTTCATATTAATGTTTCCCCAGAGGTTTTCATATATTTGATAATATGGGATGGTTTTATTTTAATAAAATGTTTTTTTTAACATTCACCAATTTTGTTTTTACTAAAGTACGAGCTGTGAGTTGTAGATGAACGAATGAAATTAAAACAGATACACAAATATTCTCACAAAGAATAACTCAACACTAACAGATAATATAGTGTACTACTGTAACTTTATTTACACATAACTACAGAAACACTTGGTTCATTGTTATCCTTTTTTTTTCAAACAATATGTTCATTTGAACTGTCAGAAAAAATATTAAATTCATATTTTCATTGATTCATTTTCATCTCAATGCTCTGGCCAGTTGTAGTATTTCTGCATATTTTGATGTCTTGATGCACAAACGTAGCTTTCTGTAGCATCAGTCCTGGAGTTCTACAGATCATGAAGACGTCTCCATCTGTTCTTTAACAATATCAAGGTTTGTTCTCCTCCACCTGGGTCCACTCTTCAGGTGAAGATATTTCTGTGAATTGATGATAAAACAGCACAGCAGCACGGTGGCACAACTGGTAGAGCTGCTGACTCTCAGCGAGAAGGTTGCCGGTTCAAATCCCGGTCCGGGGCCTTTCTGGGTGGAGTTTGCATGTTCTCCCCGTGCATGCGTGGGTTTCCTCCGGGTACTCCGGTTTCCTCCCACAGACCAAAAAACATGCTTGTTAGGCTGATTGGTGACTCTAAATTGACCCTAGGTGTGAGTGTGAGAGTGGATGGTTGTTTGGTGTGAGTGAGACAGGTCCCTCTTGTAAATGAGTCCCCGTGACTCAACGAGGCTAGCCTGTATAAATAAAGGTTGAATGAATGAATGAATATGCAGTATACTGTATATTAAGACAATGGGTCAAACTAATGTCATGTACAGTATTTCCATCATTTTAATGATACACCACTATAACACCAAGTGATGTTCAAATTAAATAGAAAAATAAATATGAAATATTTTCAACATGTTGACTGGATTATAGGGATGCACCGATAAATCGGCCGGCCGATCGATCGGCTCTGATTTCCTTAATTTCGGGGGATCGGTGATCGGCCGATCTTTAAATGAGAAGCCGATTTTATCTACCGATTTTATCTGCCTCAGCAAAGGTTGGAAAATCCTGAAAATTTAGGGTGCATTTTGACCTTTTAATACCTGAAAATCAGTATCGGCCAAAATCGGAATCGGCAGGTCAGACTTTCTAAAAATCGGTAATCGGTGATCGGCCAGAAAATTGAAATCGGTGCACCCCTACTGGATTACATAACAAAGCTGACAAATTGAAGCAACATGATCTGTGCAAATTGTTTTGTACACAAACTAATAACTAATAATGTTGAATTATTATTAGAAACAAAATATACAACAAACAAATATATTACCATTTCAGTGCTGTGGAAACTATTTAGATGTTGTAGAATTCCTTCTGCCTCTCAACTTGCAGCTGGTTTAAGTCATCACACAGCTGCTCACTTCCTGAAGTGAAAAGTCTCCAAAAACCAGCAGGAGCTGAAAAAAAATTATAACCTGCTGTTTTGGTTAGGGCGTTTGACTTGGGACCCGAAGGACGCGGGTTCGCGTCCCGGCCACTACACATCTTGGGGTGTCTATGAGTGCACACCTATTTCTCCAGCTCCCCGAGCGCCTTCTATGGCTGCTCACTGCACTGCCTGGTAGGTGGTTGGGTTAAATGCAGAGACGAATTTCGTCTGTGTATGGGAAACATACGCAGATGACAAGATTAGACAATTATTATTATTATTATTACTCGAAATAACTTTGGCTTCTCTGAAGACAAACCGCTAAAATATAAAGTTTTAAATGGCTAAATTGGACGGATCGCATTTGCATCTTCTCCATTGTATACAATGTGCGCAGTTGAGGCGATTCTGTGTGTGACGTCATAATCGCGCGACGGGAAAATCCGTATTTATCATGTTAAAAAAAAAGGCGCTAATTTTAAACTGTTTTTGAGAGGAATTTTAATTAATTTAACATTGTTTTAGCAAAAACGATCAGAGGTCAATCTTAATATATATATACAAGCCCAAAACCAGAAAAGTTGGCACGTTGTGCAAATCGCAAATAAAAACAGAATACAATGACTTGCAAATCTTTTTCAACCCATATTCAACTGAATAGAATGCAAAGACAATATATTTAATGTTCGAACGGAGAAACTTTATTTTGTTTTGCAAATAACCATTAACTTAGAATTCAATGGCAGCAACACATTGCAAAAAAGTTGGCACAGGGACATATTTACCACTGTGTTACATCGCCTTTCCTTTTAACAACACTCAGTAAACGTTTGGGAACTGAGGAGACCAATTTTTGAAGCTTTTCAGGTGGAATTCTTCCCCATTCTTGCTTGATGTACAGCTTAAGTTGTTCAACAGTCCGGGGTCTCCGTTGTCGTATTTTACGTTTCATAATGCGCCACACATTTTCAATGGGGGACAGGTCTGGACTGCAGGCAGGCCAGGGGAGGACCCGCACTCTTTTGCTACGAAGCCACGCTGTTGTAACACGTGCAGAATGTGGCTTGGCATTGTCTTGCTGAAATAAGCTGGGGCGTCCATGAAAAAGACGTCGCTTGGATGGCAGCATATGTTGCTCCAAAACCTGTATGTACCTTTCAGCATTAATGGTGCCTTCACAGATGTGTAAGTTACCCATGCCTTGGGCACTAATGCACCCCCATACCATCACAGATGCTGGCTTTTGAACTTTGCGCCTATAACAGTCCTGATGGTTCTTTTCCTCTTTGGTCCGTAAGACACGACGTCCACAGTTTCCAAAGACAATTTGAAATGTGGACTCATCAGACCACAGAACACTTTTCCACTTTGCATCAGTCCATCTCAGATGAGCTCGGGCCCAGCAAAGCCGGCGGCGTTTCTGGATCTTGTTGATGAATGGCTTTTGCTTTGCATAGTAGAGCTTTAACTTGCACTTACAGATGTAGCGACGAACTGTAGTTACTGACAGTGGTTTTCTGAAGTATTCCTGAGCCCATGTGGTGATATCTTTTACACACTGATGTCGGTTTTTGATGCAGTACCGCCTGAGGGATCGAAGGTCACGGGCATTCAATGTTGGTTTTCGGCCTTGCCCCTTACGTGTAGTGATTTCTCCAGATTCTCTGAACCTTTTGATGATATTACGGACCGTAGATGGTGAAATTCCTAAATTCCTTGCAATAGCTCGTTGAGAAAAGTTGTTCTTGAACTGTTCGACAATTTGCCCACGCATTTGTTCACAGAGTGGTGACCCTCGCCCCATCCTTCTATGTGGATGACTGAGCATGTCAAGGAAGCTGCTTTTATACCCAATCATGGCACCCACCTGTTCCCAATTTGCATGTTCACCTGTGGGATATTCCAAATAAGTGTTTGATGAGCATTCCTCAAATTTCTCTGTCTTCTTTGTCACTTGTGCCAGCTTTTTTGAAACATGTTGCAGGCATCAAATTCCAAATGAGCTAATAATTGCAAAAATAACAAAGTTTACCAGTTCGAACGTTAAGTATGTGGTCTTTGCAGTGTGTTCAATTGAATATAGGTTGAAAAAGATTTGCAAGTCATTGTATTCTGTTTTTATTTGCGATTTCCACAACGTGCCAACTTTTCTGGTTTTGGGCTTGTATATGTTGTGCCATTTTATGGAAAGTTAAAAGATGATGTCAGCGGAGCTTTAAGATCCACAGATGACAGCAGAGATAGATACGTCATCAAGTCTTCAAGTCGATGAGATATCCAGATGTGTGCATGCCAACAGGGACAATCATCTCACCTACAGCCTGTCTTCTTTTTGAAGAAATGTTATCAGTTGTGTTGAGGGACCAACTGACCAAACTGAAGTCCATAGTTATGATTCAGAAGATTTTGTAGAAGAGAGGCTCTCAGACAGTTTCACAGACAAGACAATAATAATAATAAACTTTTATTTGTATCCACATTATTCCTACGCCCCATGACGCTTTGCGCGAAATGTGCACACGACTTCCGGTTGACCGGAAACACCGTTTGTTTACATGCGAGTAATACAGTTGAAGACAGTCCAAACTTTGTTGTTTTAGTTCATTAAAAATGTGGGAACACCACTCGTTTTGTTAAAAGAGGAGGGACAAATAAAAAGAAATAACAGATGTGACCTGATCGCGCTGACATAATTTAAAAATACATAAATAGCGAACGCGTTTGCTCCGGCCTCTCGGCTAAGGTTTATTAGCAGCTATCTCGGCTAAAAGTACCTGTCGCGTCTGAGATCTATCGTTTTAAGACAGTAAATCTTCCAAAACTCTCATTAATAAACCCTCCCCGAATAAAAAGATGTTACCTGATCGCGCAGACATAATTTAAAAATACATAAATAGCGAACGCGTTTGCTCCGGCCTCTCGGCTAAGGTTTATTAGCAGCTATCTCGGCTAAAAATACCGGTCGCGCCTGACATATATCATTTTAAGACAGTAAATCATCCAAAACTCTCATTAATAAACCCTCCCTGAATAAAAAGAAATTACAGATGTTACCTGATCGCGCAGACACAGCCATAGAGAAGGATGCAGGAACACTCTTTCTTTGTTTTGGGTCCGTGTTGAAAACACTGTTGTTTTAGCCAAAGATTTAGCTTGGTCCGGTTGTTGGTGCAGCCGCGAACAGCACAGCAGGTACCTGAACCCCGGTAGGACATTTCAGTAAACGTTCCGTTTAAACAAAAGCTGTGTTTGCTCCGATAAAATGAATGAAAATAACTTTCAAAAACACCCGCGATCCATACTCCGCCTATGGAATACAGGCACTTCCGGTGTCGGACAGGAAGTACAATGCACATTCGCTTCTACAGTGACACCCTCAAGAATATTGTGGATAGCGCCTTCCTGCAATGCCTTGCATTGACCAAGGTGCTTAACAGGACAGAAAGTATAAAAACCGGTACAATAAATCAAAGCAAAAGCAAAGCGGAGACCGAGAGGAGACGTCCTCCCTTGAGAAGAGCAAGTGTTGAATGAATAATAGTTTGAATTGAAAATAAAGGGTGGTCCTTCAGTTGAATGGGCTCAGTAGGTGAAACGCTGAGTTTGTTCCCTGTTCAGCTCTGACATTTGGACAGTGTGTGTGTGTGTGTGTGTGTGTGTGAACACGTGGTTTACATTTGGACAGTGTGTGTGTGTGTGAACACGTGGTTTACATTTGGACATGTGTGTGTGTGAACACGTGGTTTACATTTGGACTGTGTGTGTGTGAACACGTGGTTTACATTTGGACAGTGTGTGTGTGAACACGTGGTTTACATTTGGACAGTGTGTGTGTGAACACGTGGTTTACATTTGGACTGTGTGTGTGTGAACACGTGGTTTACATTTGGACTGTGTGTGTGTGAACACGTGGTTTACATTTGGACATGTGTGTGTGTGAACACGTGGTTTACATTTGGACTGTGTGTGTGTGAACACGTGGTTTACATTTGGACTGTGTGTGTGTGAACACGTGGTTTACATTTGGACTGTGTGTGTGTGAACACGTGGTTTACATTTGGACTGTGTGTGTGTGAACACGTGGTTTACATTTGGACTGTGTGTGTGTGAACACGTGGTTTACATTTGGACTGTGTGTGTGTGAACACGTGGTTTACATTTGGACTGTGTGTGTGTGAACACGTGGTTTACATTTGGACTGTGTGTGTGTGAACACGTGGTTTACATTTGGACTGTGTGTGTGTGAACACGTGGTTTACATTTGGACTGTGTGTGTGTGAACACGTGGTTTACATTTGGACTGTGTGTGTGTGAACACGTGGTTTACATTTGGACTGTGTGTGTGTGAACACGTGGTTTACATTTGGACTGTGTGTGTGTGAACACGTGGTTTACATTTGGACTGTGTGTGTGTGAACACGTGGTTTACATTTGGACTGTGTGTGTGTGAACACGTGGTTTACATTTGGACATGTGTGTGTGTGAACACGTGGTTTACATTTGGACTGTGTGTGTGTGAACACGTGGTTTACATTTGGACTGTGTGTGTGTGAACACGTGGTTTACATTTGGACTGTGTGTGTGTGAACACGTGGTTTACATTTGGACAGTGTGTGTGTGAACACGTGGTTTACATTTGGACTGTGTGTGTGTGAACACGTGGTTTACATTTGGACTGTGTGTGTGTGAACACGTGGTTTACATTTGGACTGTGTGTGTGTGAACACGTGGTTTACATTTGGACTGTGTGTGTGTGAACACGTGGTTTACATTTGGACTGTGTGTGTGTGAACACGTGGTTTACATTTGGACTGTGTGTGTGTGAACACGTGGTTTACATTTGGACAGTGTGTGTGTGAACACGTGGTTTACATTTGGACAGTGTGTGTGTGAACACGTGGTTTACATTTGGACTGTGTGTGTGTGAACACGTGGTTTACATTTGGACAGTGTGTGTGTGAACACGTGGTTTACATTTGGACTGTGTGTGTGTGAACACGTGGTTTACATTTGGACTGTGTGTGTGTGAACACGTGGTTTACATTTGGACTGTGTGTGTGTGAACACGTGGTTTACATTTGGACTGTGTGTGTGTGAACACGTGGTTTACATTTGGACTGTGTGTGTGTGAACACGTGGTTTACATTTGGACTGTGTGTGTGTGAACACGTGGTTTACATTTGGACTGTGTGTGTGTGAACACGTGGTTTACATTTGGACATGTGTGTGTGTGAACACGTGGTTTACATTTGGACAGTGTGTGTGTGAACACGTGGTTTACATTTGGACTGTGTGTGTGTGAACACGTGGTTTACATTTGGACTGTGTGTGTGTGAACACGTGGTTTACATTTGGACAGTGTGTGTGTGAACACGTGGTTTACATTTGGACTGTGTGTGTGTGAACACGTGGTTTACATTTGGACTGTGTGTGTGTGAACACGTGGTTTACATTTGGACTGTGTGTGTGTGAACACGTGGTTTACATTTGGACAGTGTGTGTGTGAACACGTGGTTTACATTTGGACTGTGTGTGTGTGAACACGTGGTTTACATTTGGACAGTGTGTGTGTGAACACGTGGTTTACATTTGGACAGTGTGTGTGTGAGCACAGAGTCCACAGTGAATAAAACATCCATCAATTATCCATACATCATCCATCCAAACATCGATCCATCCTCCATCCATCCATCATTCATCCATCCAAACATCCATCCATCATCCATTCATCAATCATCCAAACATCCATCCTCCATCCATCCATCAGCCATCCATCCATCCATTCATCAATTATCCATCCATCCATCCATCATCAATCATCCAAACATCCATCACAATCATCCATCTATCAATCATCCAAACATCCATCCATCATCCAACCATCATCATTCCTCCTTCCATCATCCATGCATCAATCATCCAGACATCCATCATCAATCCTTACATCCATCCATTCATCCATCAATCATTCATCCATCATGAATTCTTCCATCAGTCATCCGAGCTTACATACATCATCCATCCATCAATCATCCAAACATCCATCACAATCATCCTTCTCACTCATCCAAACATCCATCCATCATCCAACCATCATCATTCTTCCATCCATCATCCATCCATCAATCATCCATCCTTACATCCATCAGTCATTCATCCATCATGAATGCATCCATCAATCATCCAAATGTACATACATCATCCATCCATCAGTCATCCAAACATCCATCACAGTCATCCATCTATCAATCATCCAAACATCCATCCATCATCCAACCAACATCATTCATCCATCATCCTTACATCCACCCATCCATCCATCCATGTGAGGGTATTTAAAGTCAGTTTGAGTTTAAAACACTTTTGAACGTGTCTAACCTCTCTTGGTTTGTGGTACTTTAAGCTGCGTACTTCCCTGGTAAGTGCATGGCCCACACCAGCTCCACCTACACCTTTACAACCTGCCGGATCCTCCACCCAACAGATGAGCAGACACGGGTCACGCCCAGGTAACTGCTGCTACTCAGTGACGCTTCTTGAATTCAACTGACACACTTCATCAATATCTTTATTTTAAAGTGTGTGTAACTGAACTGAAGGATTCTGCAGCCCAAAAAAAACATGTTGTTGAATTAGACTTCACTCAGAGAGGCCAACATTTAGTTTGGCTTCTGTTAGACGGATCCATGCAGATGGTTACAATTCAGAGTTAGATGTTTTAGTGCCACTAAAAGTCCAACACTAAAGTGTTAACTCTGCTGCATGTTTTGCAACTGGTTCTGGTTCTTGTTTTTCCCAGTTTGAACCCAGTCCCTGCGTCGTCGTCCTGTGTAATGACCAGCGGCCTGTTGGGTACTCCTGCTGCGACTCCGTGCACACCTCGCAGGCTCAGTCTCAGGCCCTCTGAGTCCTCAACCAACCTCAGGCAAGACCCCACACATACGCTCAGATCTCAAATGATCCTCATCATTAAAGAAACGAGTTCATCAGAGCATTAACTGCCACGCTCATCCTCACGTCTGTTAGCCTGGTCACATTTAACACAAAATGAAAAACACACATCTAATGGTTGAAGGTGTTTGACTCTTTGTTGACTTGTGCCTGTGTAGAGATGGAACACGCACCACCAGCACCTCCCTGGGGTTAGTGCGCCTCCTCCAGGAGAGAGGGATCTCCGCAGCCATGTATCACCAGAGCCAGGGCCTCGAGCACAGTCAAGGCAGCGGGGGAGTCCTGCTCAGCACCTCCATAGCCCCAAACCTGTCCAGTCCTGACCCTCTGCGCCCACCTACACCTCCAAACTCTCCCACAAGGCCAGGGGCCTCAGCTGTGCCAACCTCCGCAGGCTTCGACTTCAAGAGCCCGTCGTATGACAACTTCCTGGCCTCCAAACCAGCGCGCTCCATTCTGAAGGAAGTGACGAGGACGAGAGGCCGACAGCGAGGGAG
The DNA here is from genome assembly GCA_038048925.1 of Garcialebias charrua. Lineage (NCBI taxonomy): Eukaryota > Metazoa > Chordata > Actinopteri > Cyprinodontiformes > Rivulidae > Garcialebias > Garcialebias charrua. Next base: position 11,260 of record JBBPBX010032577.1, read on the forward strand.
GGACTGCGAGAGCCAAACGGACGTCAGCGTGACCGTCCACAACCTCAACCTGCTGGACAAGGTGAAGCGGCTGGGTGTGGCTGGAGCTCCAGGGGGCAGGGCTGTGAGTTCAGGGCCCATCCTGGGGCCTTTGGGTGGCCTGCGCAGGTCTGGCTCTCCTTTTGGGCCGGATGGAATGAGGAGGAACCAGAGTTATCCAGCCATGGTGGGAGCCAGCATGGCCATGAAAGCCCCAGGGCCCCAGGAGTAGTCTGGACTACTGCTGGACATGAGGGGACATGAGGCCTGGCTGCTGAGCAGTCACCTGGAGCCCAACACAGTCTGACCATGTTCAGACCACCACCATGCACTATGACCTGCTAATCACTACTGAGCTTTGAGGAGGTGACTGATGCTTGAATAATAAACTCATTTAAAGAATTACTAATCCAAGCTGTTTATATTTTTCTATAGTCATATCAAAGCTGTAGATTTGGTTTATGTTCCCAGTTTTGGAGGAATCTGAACTGACCAGATTAACTGTTCAAAACAATCACATTTTATCAGCTTCACAGATTGGCTTCAACTTTTAAAACTGTGAAGACGCCGTCATGTAAGCATTGTAGCTGATATCTTGTTATTTCAGTCACAACTTTTGAGTTGCTACAAGTTATGGCATTAACTTTGTTCAAAACATTTGTCATAGTGAAGAGGGGCAGAATAACAGACCAGCCAACAATTTTAATCTGCTAAGATGTGACAGGTGTAGGTGTAGCGTTTTACAAAAACAAATGGCTGCACACAGCCAAATGTAATACATGTAATAATTAGAGATGGTTTTATTACTTGAGCCGGAAAAGGGTAGCATGCCCTCTCCGGGTCGGGGAGGAGGTCCTGCCCCAAGTGGAGGAGTTTAAGTATCTCGGGATCTTGTTCACGAATGAGGGAAAACTGGAGCGTGAGATCGATAGGCGGATAGGTGCAGCATCCGCAGTGAAGCGGGCGCTGTACCGGTCTGTCGTGGTGAAGAGAGAGCTGAGTCAAAAGGCAAAGCTCTCAATTTACCGATCGATCTACGTTCCCACCCTCATCTATGGTCATGAGCTTTGGGTTATGACCGAAAGAACAAGATCTCGGATACAAGCGGCTGAAATGAGTTTTCTCCGCAGGGTGTCTGGACTCTCCCTTAGAGATAGGGTGAGAAGCTCAGTCATCCGGGAGGGACTCGGAGTAGAGCCGCTGCTTCTCCACATCGAGAGGAGCCAGTTGAGGTGGCTCGGGCATCTGGTTAGGATGCCTCCTGGACGCCTCCCTGGTGAGGAGACCCAGAGGAAGACCCAGGACACGCTGGAGGGACTATGTTTCTCGGCTGGCCTGGGAACGCCTTGGGATTCCCCCAGAGGAGCTGCTCCATGTGGCTGGGGAGAGGGAAGTCTGGGCCTCCCTACTTAGGCTGCTACCCCCGCGACCCGACCCCGGATAAGCGGACGAAAATGGATGGATGGATGGATAGTTTTATTACAGAAAACATTTACCTGCATAAACACATAAATCTGCAATCTCAAATACATTGCTGCAAATTTAACATAATATAATAAAATACATAATAAACTCAAAATAACAACATTATGGTTGAAGGCTCACTTTGACATACTTTACTCCGTGTTTGGACGTAACTTGTTTTGTTTGACGACCACCACTGCCTCATAACACAAAAGACAAACCAGTTTCTCTCATTGAAGCACAAACATATCTTCACCTTCCATCTTTCTTGAAACAACCTTCATCTTTCTTGAAACAACCTTCATCTTTCTTGAAACAACCTTCATCTTTCTTGAAACAACCTTCATCTTTCTTGAAACAACCTTCATCTTTCTTGAAACAACCTTCATCTTTCTTGAAACAACCTTCATCTTTCTTGAAACAACCTTCATCTTTCTTGAAACAACCTTCATCTTTCTTGAAACAACCTTCATCTTTCTTGAAACAACCTTCATCTTTCTTGAAACAACCTTCATCTTTCTTGAAACAACCTTCATCTTTCTTGAAACAACCTTCATCTTTCTTGAAACAACCTTCATCTTTGAAACAACCTTCATCTTTCTTGAAACAACCTTCATCTTTCTTGAAACAACCTTCATCTTTCTTGAAACAACCTTCATCTTTCTTGAAACAACCTTCATCTTTCTTGAAACAACCTTCATCTTTCTTGAAACAACCTTCATCTTTCTTGAAACAACCTTCATCTTTCTTGAAACAACCTTCATCTTTCTTGAAAAACCTTCATCTTTTTTGAAACAACCTTCATCTTTCTTGAAACAACCTTCATCTTTCTTGAAATAACCTTCATCTTTTTTGAAACAACCTTCATCTTTCTTGAAACACCTTCCCATCTTTCTTGAAACAACCTTCATCTTTCTTGAAACAACCTTCATCTTTCTTGAAACAACCTTCATCTTTCTTGAAACAACCTTCATCTTTCTTGAAACAACCTTCATCTTTCTTGAAACAACCTTCATCTTTCTTGAAACAACCTTCATCTTTCTTGAAACAACCTTCCCATCTTTCTTGAAACAACCTTCATCTTTCTTGAAACAACCTTCATCTTTCTTGAAACAACCTTCATCTTTCTTGAAACAACCTTCATCTTTCTTGAAACAACCTTCATCTTTCTTGAAACAACCTTCATCTTTCTTGAAACAACCTTCATCTTTCTTGAAACAACCTTCATCTTTCTTGAAACAACCTTCATCTTTCTTGAAACAACCTTCATCTTTCTTGAAACAACCTTCATCTTTCTTGAAACAACCTTCATCTTTCTTGAAACAACCTTCATCTTTCTTGAAACAACCTTCATCTTTCTTGAAACAACCTTCATCTTTCTTGAAACAACCTTCCCATCTTTCTTGAAACAACCTTCATCTTTCTTGAAACAACCTTCATCTTTCTTGAAACAACCTTCATCTTTCTTGAAACAACCTTCCCATCTTTCTTGAAACAACCTTCATCTGCATCAATGTTTCTCTTCCTGGACATCTTGGGATTTTTGGCCCTCATGCACGAACCGTTCGTACGCACAGATTTGTTCTTAAACTGCGTACGAGTGATTTAGGATCATTTGTGGCATTCAACAATGTTTTCGTATCCTACGATTTTTTTCAGATACGAACAAAATTTACGAGTGGTCCGGACCTGTCGTATATTTTAGGAGCGTCAGTCTGCTGTCATCCAGACGGAATTTCTCCACTAATAACTTCATATTTCGTTATTTAGAAAATATTTAGAGTTTAAAAAAGTCACGCACCACAATTGTTCTTGACAATAGGTTCTGTTTGAAGTCGAATTATAATTTTAAATGTAATAATGACTAACGGATTAAAGTATTTAAATTAAAATCAATTTGTTATCAATGCCGTTTTCTAACACTACAATATCAATATGAAGATCTCAAACTGAAACCAACTTAAATTATGAATTAATTTAAGTTTAATTTGTCTCGGTAACGCAGACTTCGGTAATGCAGACTTTGCATTGACCTCCTCCTGTTGCAGTCATAGATCTCAGATAGCTCAATGAGATGAGCGTTGATTTGCAGTTCCGAACCTTATGGGTTCAATTCCCACATGGGACAACGCTTTTTTTCCTCCTTTTAATTCATTCCAGATTTAAAAAACACAAGAAAACTATTTACAATACAACATGAAATAAAGGATAAAGTCTTTTTAATCTGGAATGAATAAATAATCTAAAGAAAGAAGGAAAAAAAATAGTCATACCTTGTGGGAATCGAACCCACGAGGTCTCTAAGGTTACCTAACGGTGCAATGCTTTACCCAGTGAGCCATCAGTACACATGTATATTTTTAGGTCCACATTTCTTATAAACAAACATTCTTTGCTTTAGTTGGTCATTTACTCCCATGAGTGATGCTGCTAATAAGGACAGATTTTCTTTTCTTGACCTCAGAGAGCAGAACTTCAATCTCCGCACCGGTAGAGTTCTTCTTTTTACTTTTCGCTGTCATTTTATGAACGAACACGTTTTGCCTCTGAGGCAGGAAACGTAGCCTTATATGGTGTTTTGAGGGGTGGGAATTATGTAAATAACCTCTCCGCGTGCACGCGCAGGTTGATAGAACAGGTGGAATTCATCATACGTACGCGGCTCATTTACACACTTTTCCTGAGGATAGAAGAGTTTGTTAAATCTGACGTGGCATGTTTGTACGAACGCTTCGTACGAACAAAAGTAAGAGAAATTTAGGATAAAAATACGAACATGTTCGTGCATGAGGCCCATTGTTTGTACTTCTCAAATCCACTTGTTTGCAAAATGATATTGATGTGGAAAAACTGCAGTCTAGTGGTGGGATGCTCTTACTTCATGGGTAACAGAATCAGCATGCATTATGGGAAATGTAGTTTGTTGTCAGTGCAGCCTTTTGACTTATTTATAATACAACAATCAGACCTTTTAAGCTCTTGCAGGCCAGATGTGGCCCGCGGGCCTTGAGTTTGACATGTTGTGCTGTAGACTTTTTGTGGCTTGACAAATAACTGTGGGCCTCCGTCACAAAGGAGGCGGGGGTGTTGTCTGACTGCATGTCTTTGCTGCTGCCTCCAGCCTTGAGCTCTGACGTCTGTCATGATTGGATCCTTGGTGTGACGTCACACCCCATATATTTCCAAAGCCACGACTGAAACAGCTTGAACCCGTCACAAGAACTGCGTTTTTAAAACCAGTTTGCGTTCCTTTTCAGCGTTTGCCACAGAACACAGGTGTTCATTTGTCAGGTGTCTGTCATGTTTGTCTGGATATGTGATACAAAAAATGGTGAGTAAACTTATGTTGACCTTTCAGACAGTAACTGCACGGGCCTCCTTCAGAATTTCTTCAGAAATCTTTTCTATTTTCTTACTGTTCAGCTAATACTTTTAGGCCCATACCTTCAAAACAGATCCTAGATGTACCCTGATGCATGCTCAATAATCCAGGTAGAAAAATCTTAAAAAGCTAAGTCTGAATGTCCAGAGGACCAGACTTAGCTTTTTTAGAGATCCTAGATGTATTTTGGGACTATTTCTACACTTTGCTAACATCCTATGAAATCAATCACATTGTGAACATATACAAATACTAGCACTAACCAAATTAAGGACCATGGGAGACCGCACATTCTGTGTGGCTGCCCCCCGCCTCTGGAACTCCCTCCCTGACTACCTGAGAGCTCCACAGTCACTGGTTGACTTCAAACAAGGCTTAAAGACCTTTCTTTTTAAGCAAGCCTATTCTGCCTCCACATGATTTTATCTTTGATCTTAGCTGATATTATCATTATTTTTAATTGATTTTATTATTGATTTTTGTTATTTTATTTGATTTTATCACTTGTTTTTATTTGGTCTTTGATTTTAGTTGCACTTTGAGATTTTTGTTAATGAAAAGTGCGTTATAAATTAAATTTATTATTATTATTATTATTATTATTACTACAACTTCTGTCTTAGACTACAGACAGGTTTAGCTCAGATATTAAAAAAATGGAGACTTCAAACATTTGAATGTAGTTCCAGGTTATATAATTAGGCGAACTGACCATGAGACTACTGAAATAGAGCTGCTGAGACGTTCACTCACTCCTCTGCTGGCTCCTTGTACTCCCACGTCTGCCTTTTTTTGTCGTTCTAAATCCACAATATCCCACTCACATCTGAACATAACACAGGAGCGTTCTGCTGAATTACTCTGTTCAGAGCTACGTAGCTCTACATCTTGTTTAATTCAGTACCAATAGATAAAAATGTACATTTATTACATGATCTAAATGTGTCGGCCCCGTCACATTACCCCAGTGTCGCCTATAGAAGTGGATCTGACCAGATGCTTTCAATAAATCCGTGAACAGAAGCCGTGGCAGGAAAATAAAACACTGTTTGGCTTTGTTTCCTAATTGTCCATTAGACAGGAGCGATGATGGAGCTTCCAGTGAACGGATGAACTCACCGCAGCCACGACTCACAAACAGGCCAGAGATGGATGGGGGAGCGACTGGGGACTAATAAGCTCTTGTGGCTGGAAGCTTTTGGACATCCTCCTGAAGGTTTCTGCTCACAACCGAAAGCAACGCTTCAGTTTTTTTTTTTCCAGAAGACATTCGGGCTCACACACACAATAACTTGGCTCTTTTAGATATTTTTTCTATAAAACATACAGTGAATGAACTGGTCATTGATTAACACACATTATATTAAAACAGTTTGTGTTTTCCAAATAATCTTCAGGGTTTAGCATCGTTTGAGGAAATGCGTGCCAAAGTTTCAAAGATGCATTGGTGCTGTATCATGAGATGGGCTGACTTCTTACAAAGTATTAATTTTACCCTCTTCCAGCAGATGGAGCCCACAAATAACTCAAACATGGCGAGTATTTGAAATATATTCTGTCCACATTGTAAATCCGATTTGAGCAGTCATAAATCCAAACCATTCACCATCTGTGTCTCCGTGCCATGATGGGATAAGATGAGGACCGTTTATTGAACTTCTGTTGGCCAAAAGGTGAAGCAGAGGTGAGCAATAACCAAAGAAACACCACTGTGGCAGGCAGCAGGTCAGACTGAATGAAATAGAGGTTGTTTGTGTCGAGTTGTTGTCAGTCTTAAAATTACATTTGGACAATTTTATTTATCCCGAGATCATTTCAGACACCTGCCAAGGAAACCCACTCATTGGTAGAAATGCTTCCATTGCACTATTTATTGTTTACAATGTTGTTGTTTTCATGGTGTGTGTGTAAGACCTGCCATCTTTAGTTTAATTTCATGAGAAGTTGTGAAACTAACCTTGTTGTGGTGTGGCGCGGAGGTCCCAAATGCAGAAAAGACCTCAGAGAAAGGCACGTGGCAGCTGAGAATTAAACAAACAAAAAATACAAATTAGGACTGAACAATTAATTGCATTTGCAATAATATCGCAATATGATAAAATGAGATTTTCTAATCGCGAAGGCTGCAAATTGACTGGTCACGTGACACAAATCTTTATCAACACTTTAAAAAACACCACAAAGACATTTACGATGGTTGCATGGCTAGAATGACAACAACCAGTGCTTCAACTTCAAGTAAGCAAAGTATCAGCCGACAGGGATCACTGACCCAACTGTTTGAACTTCAAACAGTAATTTTATTATATTTATTTATTAACTGTCATGTGAAGTTCAGACAGTAGTTAGGAAGTTCACTTAACATGTTTACTATTATGTTTATGAAACAAGAAAAAATAGAAATGGTGAGAGAAAAGGCATAGATTTGTTTGCTTTATTGTAATCTCTGCTTTAAATAAATCTGACATTGTTTATTATAAAACAGATTGATTTATTGCTTCTGTTTGTTGAAAAATACTTTAGAAGATATTTAAAAAATAATCGCGTTTTAAATCGCAATTGCAATTTATAGAAAAAAATTGCAATTAGATTATTTTCCAAAACCGTTCAGCCCTAATACAAATCCATCTGAACTTGTGAAGTGGGGTTCTGAAGAAAGGTGATAAATGATATCTTACCTGTTGTAGATAGTGCTTTGAATGACCTCAAAGAGGGTTTAATTCTAACAGAACTGACAAACGCAGTTAAGAGGTCCATTATTAGCTAATGTTGTTTTTGAGACAAAGGTGTTTATCTAACAACAATTGAAAATTCATTCATTCAACCTTTATTTAGTCAGGTAAATCTTATTGAACCTCATGGGCTCATTTACGAAAGCGACCTGCTAAAACTAAAGAACGATGAACAGCAATGGTAGAATTTCCTTAAACAATAAACAACAATAGAAAACAAAAGAGAGAGAAAAACAAAAGAGAGAAATACCTTTTTTATTTTATTTTTTATTTTAAACAAAGTATCAAAAAACTAGCAAAACATTGTAAGGTAGACGTATAAAAATGGGTCCTCACTGTGCCAGTTGTTAGCCTAGCATGAAGACCTCCATGCTTTATGACTGATGTTACAGCTGATAAGGATATTACTATTTAACAAAGGTATCAGACATGATGAACAAGGTACAGGTGGTCCTCTATTTACGAGCACATCGACTTACGAGGTTCCGAATTTACAAGGTTATCATATTTAATAAAAATATGAAGAAAAAAAATGATGTTCTTAAATTCATGTGTACAGCACTTTGTTGCAGCTGTGGTTGTTTTAAATGGCTTTATAAATAAAGTAACATTATTATTATTTATCATAATTTTTAAGCGTATTTGCCACATCCGGTGGTTTTCGGAAATGCCGCCTCCGCCATTTTATGGTAACCGTCGGCTAGTTCCAGACTGACAGCCTGCTTTGGAGGACTGTTTCTCCCATAAGAGGTTGCCTCATTCGGATAAATTGCTGGAAATGCTCAGTGAACTCTGTGGACGTCTCAGGCCTGGAGCAGCAGCCGCCGATCGCTCCCACCATGCCGGACGACAACACTAGCTCATGAGCTGGGCTAACACGCAGCTAATGCCGGAGCTAACGCGGGCGGGGACACAGAGCCGACAGGCCACGGAGAGGCCATCTGCGTCCGGGAGCTCGCCTCAATGTCCGCCTGGCAGCCTGTCGGGGGACACCGAGCTAACGCGGAGAAACAGCGAGCGCCGACACCCTTTTGGATGGGCTAACATGCTAACGAGTGCAGCTAATGGCGGGGGCTAACATCAGCTAGCGCGGAAAGCTTGTTTGGATGGACGAACACCGCGGAGAAACGGCTTCCAGTAAGTTATTAACTCTTTTTCTGGCTCCAAATGTATGGAGTTAACATGCTAACAGTCCTTCCTGTAAACAGTTTGGACCGCGTGGAGCTGCACGAAGCTGCGGAGCTCGGACGTGCAAGAGCTAACATGCAAACAGACGGAGACAAGCTGCAGCTTAAAGTAAGAAATTCATTTTTTATTTTTTATGTATGTGTTTTTAAAATTACAATATGTAGCTGTGTTAGGATAGGCGAAGTGCTTGGTAACTTGGTAACTGTTCATTACCGTACATGTACGTGTATCAGTGGCGGCTCGTGCGGTATATACAGGTGGTCCCCGACTTACGAGTTTTCGTCTTACGAGCGCCTCGCAGGAACGGAACTCGCTCGTAAGTCGGGGACCACCTGTATTTCTGGGAAAATGTGACATCCACCTCAGCTCTTTTGTATCTAATGGCGCTCTAATAATAAACTAATACAGGCATTTTAAATTCAAATGATTTTTCTAATTTGTTAGCAAATATTCAGGTATCTGCCTAACTGATGAATTTTAAGACACTGAGCGGTGTTTTTATTAGTTGTAAAAAAATAAAAAAATTGTATGTCTTTCCTGACATCTCATGCTGATGTGCTCTTTAGATTAATGTCATGTTAACTTGGAATTAATTTCTGTCCCTGAAGCCTGTTTTAGGTGTCTGTAAAATGCTTTTGATTGATCTGACTTCAAAGAAAGAACATTTGGAAAGTAAAAGGACAAACTTTTGAACAGAGTGTTCAGCCAGATCCGAAAAGAGCCTGGACCATCTGCCCATTGGCGGTGCTGGATCTTCATTACAGCTCATGCTCCTTTTATGGAAGTGTGTTTTTACCCATTTACAACCAAAGTAGAGCACTTTCTATGTGTTAGGACTTGAGTCATTGTATATAAATGGTGAAGGGTCTTTGCACGTTTGTCTTTTTGACCTTTTCGCTTTTTTTTAAATCTTTGCAGGAATCCATGCACATAGTGGAGACATTTTCCTGCAGTTAGACTGAAGCTTTTTAAACCTTCAGTGAGGCCTTACCTCTGAAGTCTTTCTTCTTCAGATCTTCAAGCAGAAAGTTTGGTTCAATTCCCATGGATTGTTTTTAATCTCAAGCCTCTGTAAATTTCTGCTTCAAGTGTGTTCTCTCCCCAATCCAATGGCTTTAACGGCCAACACACACAAAAACATGGCGAACCCTTTCTTTCCCCCCAGGGGACCTAAAATCACCTCTGAATAATTCACCCAGCCTGCTTTGTGCATCGATCCTGCTCTCCGCCATCTCACTCTCACAGACACATCTTTCATTTGAGCTAACAAGTCCACACGGAGCCAAGACCAAATAAATAAATAAAAAATCCAGAGACTGAGAAGGTGGAGAAAGTGGCATTGGTGGAAAGTGGGCAGACAGGTGAGTTTTGGGTAAATATTTTTATTTTTCCAAGAATCAGTTAATCAGCATTATAAACCTCAAAACTGCAGGGGTCTAAGCATTTGGAGATCACAAGCACCAGAGCAGACAAACAATCCAACTGGAGGAGGTCTAAAGGTTGGTTTATACTTCTTGTCGCACGTCTTTTACCCCCCGTTGAGTGAAAAAAAGTTGTGCAACTTCCGTCTGCACTCCCGCTGCGATCTCCCGGTGACAACCGTCTTGCACATTGTCCCCAGTCAGAACTCCGAGACGTGGTGGATGCGGCTCGGAGCGTGTGATTGGTTCAAAGTTTGTGGGCGTTTTTGCTTTGACATGGATAGTTTTGAAGAGAAACTCGTCTGTGCGCGCACGCACACGCAAACCGCGCGCGCACACGCAAACCCCAACACACACCAATACATATACAGTATATTTATATATATACAGTATATTTATATATATATATATTTACGAACACGCGCGCGCACACAGGAGCTAAAGCATGCGCGTGTAAAGTTGACGAAATGAAGAGGATCGCGCATGCGCGCAGCTTTTAAAACAAAGAAAACTCTGCTGTTATGCGTAAAAAATGCGCGTTTAAAGCGAGCGGAGACCCCGAGGAGAGAAACTCGCCGGCGTACGCAGTGGGAGTGCGCGTGACGTATGCAGTGGGAGGGAAGAGGGAGGGATTTATTATAATGTGTCACCCACGTCTTTCCAAGTATAAACACTCAATGCGGTCGGTGACACACAAGCAATTACGTCATCGCTGGGCGGCAGCCGCACGTCTTGCACGAAGTATACACAAGGCTTAACTTGGATCATAGTAAGAAATATAATCTCAGGAACACAGAGAACACAAGTGGAGTGAATATGTGGCCATTATTTTACCAAGTTGATAATTCAGTTGGTTGCTGGATGATGGTCAAGCTTTATATGAAATTTTTTTGCAGAGAACAACCAAAAAACCATGGCTCACGACAGAACTGCTTTAAAAATTTCAAGATTGTTTTAATTGGAATCCACTTTAGTTCTGAACCCATTCAGAATAAACATTAGTTTTTCAGTCAAAACAGATGTGGCACATAATAATCGTATTCCTTTTGAAGATATGTTTGAACGTTGCTCGGGCAGCAGATAAATCCACCCACTTTTATCTTTTATGTGTAGCTGCAGATTGACCTCATATCCCAGAATCAGATGCATCTTCTTTTAGTTTTCTTATTTCAATGATTCGGATTTTCTTCTTATTGCCTTTTTTATGTGATAAATTTGGCGTTTTTGTTTGCTTCTTAGAAAGAAAGTTGTAGGTTCAAATCTGGTTTATTTTTGTGGTGTCCTCCTGTGGTTATATCTTAATGAAGGGGATACTTTTTGCCCCTTGTCCTGTTCAGCATTGTGGCACTCAGAATTATTGTCTGAGTGTCGAGGTGATACTCAACAGATTTACTTTCACAAGCAGAGCATTATGTCTGGCCTTAATGCTCCACTTGATGTATAAATAAAACTTTATTAGCATTTGCTTTGGGTTTGTTTAAAATGTAATGGGCACGGGGATGAAAAGACAAAGAAGAAAACAAAGGTAGAAAAGTGAGAGAAGGGTTAAAAGGGAAAGAAGGAGATAGAGAGGTATAAGGAGAACACACATCAACATCATTGAAGTCTGACTCTAGACCTGCAGGAAAAAAGACAAAACCGAGACACCACAACAACCAACAACATATATTATGATACTTATAACATCATTAGAAAGTATTTTATACGGTACATAGTAATATAAGATGTATTAGTGGCCACCACAACCCAACTGAGTGTGTATCTGATAAACACCTGAATCTAAACACCTGTGTGAGCAGCTTGTCACTACAAGATTTATCCATATGAATGTTCAATAGTGGATGTGGAGACCCACAGATCCGCCCCACAGGACCCGATGGCAACACAGGGAGGACGGGATCCACAGACGCACAGCGGCCCCCAAGCCCGGAGCCCTGGGAGTTCCTCAACAGGGACAGCCTCACCTTCCTAGAGAGAAGCACAGGGAAGCACCGGGCGAAGTACTGGGTGAAGCACCGGGCGAAGCCCCGGGCGAAGCACCGGGCGAAGCATCGGGCGAAGCACCGGGCGAAGCACAGGGCGAAGCACCGGGCGAAGCACCGGGCGAAGCACCGGGCGAAGCCCCGGGCGAAGCACCGGGCGAAGCACCGGGCGAAGCACCGGGCGAAGCACCGGGCGAAGCCCCGGGCGACCCCCAGCAACCACAATGCAGAAATCCCAGGAGGCTGCAGCGACGAGCCCACAGGCCTTGCCGGCAACCCGCCCCTCCAGAGTGAATCTGGCCATGGACACCAAGTCCCAAGGTCATACCACCCCCCAACAGAGACCCGACAGAGCCAAGGCACCCAGGCCCTAGCAGGCAGCCACCAGGGTGGGCCAGCACACATCCAATCACCCAGCCCAGATGCCAAGAGCCATCAATGCATCGGTGGCAGGGGGGCCTGCCACCAGAAGGGAGTGTGATAGGGAGAAGTAGAACCACCTTAAATGGGGGCCCCAGATTGATTCAAGAAAGTGGACCACCCAAAACCTAACCTGAGACGTAAACAGGCCACACAGACCATATACCATTTTACTTATAGAGCACTTAAAATAGCGACAAGGCCAACCAAAGTGCTGTACAAACAAACAAACAACAGGCAACACATAGACAACATACAAAATGAATTAAAAAACAGTATAGACATAAAATCGTTGCATATAATAAATATAACGACCAAACACAGATCATCTGGTGTTGAAAGCAACGGAATAGACCTTTTACCAGTTGACATCATCGCGCATGCGCACTCGCATTTTTCGAGAATTCACCGGAAGCTAGGGGTAACGTCGGAGAGTTTTCATTTCAGTCAACGGTCGCGTTGGGGAAATATGACTTTCATTGTGTTTATAATTGTTCGAGGCAACGTAAACGAGTAAAAGAAGAAGCTGAGACTTGTTTGTTTTACCAAGTCCCTCTAGGAAAGTCGAGTAAAGTGACTAAAAGAAGGAAGATGTGGCTTCAAGAGCTTCGCCGCAGGACTTCACCCCGACACAAACCAGCAACGTGTGTAATCTGCATTTTTTATCTGGCATGGCCATTAATGATCTAAACTCCGTGGATTACGTTCCAACATCTTGGATATGGGAAACAGAGAACAACCTCCCGCAGCAGAACACATGCTCCTGGACAGTTGATAAGCTAGCAGCTAGCTAGTTCTACTAGACCTCGCTGTTGAAGTTTCAACCTGCGACATGCAAGGAGATTCTTCCTTCAACCCCCTGAAGAAATAACAGGTGAGTAAAAAAATGTCATCAATCATTCAGCTCTATAAACATGAACAGACCACTGCACTGTTAGCCTGTTATCATTTGAACTCTTTCTGCCTGAAATAATACAGTAGTTTCCACAAGACAAACATGTTTTTTTAACATTATTTGAAGTCTGACAGCAGTGCTGCATCTTTGAAAACATTTCAGCCATTTCTGTTTCTGTAAGTTATTCGCACAGTTTTGCTGGGAGCATCGGTGACATGCTGTCACAGGTAAAAAATATAGCAATCCTGTCATCAATGTGTATAAGCATACAGTTAACTATACATAAGACTGTTTTGTTTATTGTCAAATATGAATTAATACTTTCTTTGTTTTACAGCAGCAACTGGGTTTGATGTCAAGTCAGAGGTGGAGAAAAGAGGAGCTAGTCTCTAGTTTCTGCATCCAGGGCACACTGAGGAAGAGGTATGTATTGTACAAGGAGTGTTGTGGCCTTTTGTAGCACTATACTGTATTCAAATCCATGTTTATTACAGTAATTGATTACTGAAATAGTCAACACATCCCAAAACAGACATTGATTGTAGTACATTAAATTTAGAAATGAAGAGAGAGAGAGAGAGAGAGTCTTTATTGTCATTTGCACCGCATGTGGTACATGTGATGAAAACGAGATTATGTACACAGGGTCCCAGTTACATCCAACAACAAAATGTACGAGAAAAACAGTAATAACATCACTAAGCCCTAATGTAATAGAAAAACATAATTATAAACAGCAGCACGAACACGAGTCTGTATGAGCAGATGGTCACAGATGAACACAGCAACAACAAAACAGATCAGCATGATGTGATATTTTGTAGTGATTATTCTTATTGTTTATTTATTCATGAGTCTAACATGAATAAATGTGTGCTATAAAGTCACTGACTTTATAACACAAGGTTTTTCTGAGCTTAACCGGTTCAAATGGTCAAATCTGCTGGATTAAAAACATTTTTTTGCCAGTTGCCCTCTTCACAATGGTGGTTAGCGTGTTAGCATTAGCGTCCGCTAGCATTGGTAATACATAAGTGCTTTTGAAATTGCGGACCTAAATAAATCAATAAGTGCTTTAGAAATAGCGGAACTAATTTTTGGATTAGCGCTGCCCAGCACTGTCTGCTGGATTTAAATTGTTTCGGTTTGACATTTTCCAAACAGCCTCGGGTGCGCTACGAAAATAAATGATAAAAAATCGAATTTTATCTCAAATGTTTCATCTAGGCCAACAGTCAGTAAATTAGAGCCATATAATTACACACTGGTAGCAGAAAAAATATCCACCGAGTGGTTTCTGAGCTATTTATCTGATAGCCTGGACCTCGCCAGGCTAAACTAACAAAACTCTGCCTTCTGTTCTCTGATTGGTCCGGTCAAAAATCGACCGGAGAAATCGTTGTCTATGGGAGAAGTCCCAGACCCTAGTACAAAGTGAAGTGAAGGACAAGGGTCTGGTTTTAACCAGGCTAGCTTTGAGCATACCTCAAAAGAAAAAAACATGAAGCTTTCAAATGTAGACCAAAGAAAAGAATTAAAGAAACATACAGATAAGCGTTAGTGATTTTTAATGTTTACTACTACAACCTGCAATAGGTCAACAATGGCTCCACGCTCAAAATGTCCTTGTGAAGACCAGCCAGCATTGATGGGCTCATTCCGGTCATCAGGATGTCGTGGGTCAAAACGCAGGCTGTTCAGCGTTCTCCTGGAAAACTTCTCGACGTCATGCCTGTCATTTGTCATGCCTTAAATGACACCAACATGAAAAATGTGGTTGATATCAAACACATATATCATCAAATCTGTACAAGTGTTTTTTTTTAATGTCCAAAAACTATTCCAGATCTTACAATTGTAGAAAACATTTAAAACCGTACAATGACTGGAGAAATCAGAGAACAGAAGGCAGAGTTTTGTTAGTTTAGCCTGGCGAGGTCCAGGCTATCAGATAAATAGCTCAGAAACCACTCGGTGGACATTTTTTCTGCTACCAGTGTGTATGTATGTGATTGCTGGTGAAGATTCTCAGTCGTCCAGGACATGATAAAATCAAAAAAGGCGTTCAATACAGGATCAACTGTCGAAACGTTTTCTGCAACAAATAAAGTCCAGTTGATCCTGTATTGAACGCCTTTTTTGATCATATGTGATTGCATTTATTTCTTATCTAGTGCCAGTAGAAAACAACAATAATTAACACAATACAATAAACTACAATTGTACAATGTTGAATAGTTTTTTGACTGGAATAAGACAAAATAAGTGATATTGTATTGTTCCAGTTGTTGGTGAAGTTTGACTGAAAGTCACCTTTCTGGGTATTTGTGTTATAAGCGTAATATGAAATTTCTTCAGGAACACTGATTAAACTCACTTTAAAACTTGCAGCTCATCCAAGTAGCAGGTGCAGTTCGTTTTTGGGCTGGTCCCTTCCATGTACAAGGTAACTGGGTGCAGGTTGGTTTTGAGTGTGTTTCCAACACCCCACAACTGGTATTTCTCCATCTCAAACAACAGTGCAGCAGCATGGTTGCAGCCACCTCCTTGTCTGCAAAAACAATATACAACCATATTGTATGTGTCATTATGGAATTCACATGTAAAATATATTGTTTGTAATATATTTAAGATTTTCACACATTTAACTTTACGTCTAATAAAGTGTAAGCTGTATAAACAGCGTGTCAAAAGTGCAATAGTAAATACGTTATGAAGCATAATTAAATTTTCCTAGGAAAGCTAATAAATGTATCTCTTGGGATAGTTCTTATTTTTCACATCACAACATCACCAATTGTCTCAGGTTTAATTTAAGACATAGTTTACAGAAATCAAATAATAAATAAGGACGCTACAAACATTTGTGTGACTGACTCAAACGTCATGTTTTTGTTTACATACAGTACTGTGCTAATACTGACGGCTCTTATGAAGACATGGCGCTGGTTATAGCAGCTAACAGAAGATGTTAAACCTGTAACAATAACCAAATCAGTCTAAATATCAGAAGTATTGGCATGAGAAATTTAAAACATTTATTTCTGACGCTTAGATATACAGGTTGTTGACAACGACACACAACGACTCACCCTGCTGGACATACGCAAAAAGCCTGAAGGATTTCCCCATTTTCCATCAGCGCACACAATCACCTCCTCTCGTATCTGCGGCACAATGTTCAGGCATTTTGACCAGTGGTTGTTCACTATTTTAAGAAATCAAGCTTCTAAATTACAACTCGCTATCATTACGAAGCGCCTCGGCTCCTTCCTACTACCCCCAGCTTCCGTTTTCGATTTGCCGCGGCATTTTGCCGTCCAATCAGAATGCTCGTTTCAGGCGAGCTTTGCGTGATGCCGTCAACTGGTAAAAGGTCTATAGTAGTGGGTCTTTAAACAGGATTTGAAAACCGAGAGGGAGGGGGCCTGTCTGATGAGCAGAGGTAACTTGTTCCAAAGTCTTGGTCATGCCCCTTTTCCACCGGTCGGCTCGGGTCGGATGTTACGTCATATGTGCGTCGCAGAGACCCCCTTTCATCCTTTCCCACCGGCTATTCCGAGCGGAGCCGCGCGAGATTTCCTGAGATTATCGGGCTGCTTTCAGAGGTGTACTGAAGCGAGCTCACCCGCTCCGGAAGGAGGGAGGAGGAGACGAGAGCTGTTTTTACGGAAGCGAGGGAAGCTACCACGGCAGGACTTTTACATGAATAACACGGTAAAAACAATTGTTATTTTTTAAATTTATAGCAAAGATGGGTCTTCAGCTGAACGTGTCCTTAATAAAATCACGTACTGCTCAAAACTGCACGATTTTAAAAAGTAGTTTCGCCACGAGTAACACGCGGCGCGCGGGCGGCTTTATGTCTTTAAATGTAGCTCAATGAACAGATATAAAATATATTTCATAGCTGACTTTAATAGTACGAGGGCTCCTGAGCTTAACCACGCTTTAATATTGTCACGTATGGTCAAATGTGCTGCATTTAAAGTAGTTTCGCTTTGACTTTTTCCAAAACCTGTGTTTGCACAACGAAAATAAATTATAAAAATTCGAATTTTATTTCAAATAACTCCAACAGGATACATTTCGTGTATGAATATGTTGTGATCACACTAGATTTTTTTGAAAAATATCAGCTTTGTGGTTTTTGATAGAATTGATAATATGTAATACAAAGTAGAAAATAATGGACGTAGGTTGACACATTTATGTCTATAAAACATTGAATTTTATTTCAAATAACTCCAACAGGATACATTTCGTGTATGAATATGTTGTGATCACACTAGATTTTTTTGAAAAATATCAGCTATGTGGTTTTTGATAGAATTGATAATTTGTGATACAAAGTCTTTATTGTGTTCTTCTTCTAGTGGTGGCTAGTACTGTAGTAAATAGCTTGAGGAACACTACTGCCACCATGTGGTAAGACGAGTAGGATTCTGGACCCCGCCCACAGAAGGGGTACAAAAAAGCTGTGGAAACAGAACATAGATGTGACCCGACCCGAACTGAGCCGACCTGAGCCGATCCAACCCGAGCCGAGCCGAGCGGTGGAAAAGAGGCATTGTTCCAAAGTCTTGGGCCTGCTACAGAGAAGGCCCTGTCACCTCTGCGCTTAAGACGAGTTCCTGGAACTGTGAGAAGTAACTGGTCCGCTGACCTCAGAGAATGTGGTGGGACAGAGCCTCTGTCAGGTCGTCCATGTCTCCCCCCACCCCCACTCCCCACGCGACAGCAACCGCAAGCCAGCCCCTGTAGGAGGTGGTGAAGAGACGACACAGGAGACGGGATGTAGTTCTTCACTTTTAATCAACTCCTACTCAACTGGCGGGAAAACCACCCAACACCGCCTTATATACCAACACAACATCCGGTCCTCTGGACCTTTCACAATAAAAGCATCTTGTAACACATTCGGTCCACTGGGTGTGAGTAGAGCCCCCTAGTGGTCCACCACACCCCAGGCCGGGAGCCAGAGACGCAGGGAGCAGCAGCTGGGGGAAGCCGGCCTAGCACACCAAGGACCAGGCACTCC
>JBBPBX010032578.1:0-33796 GCA_038048925.1 Garcialebias charrua
GCATCAGTGCTTCCCCTATCATTATACAAGCAGGGCGTCGTGCCCTGTCAGCAGAACCGAGTGCCCTGCCTACCCCGACATCCGACAACTGTCTGTATTGATGTAGCGTGGTGCGCAGTACAAACGCGCTAGCAAAAATGCTACTGTCAACGAGCTCCGCTTCTCCCAACCCCCACCCCCGTCGATAAATACCGTATTTTCCGCCTGAAAGGTCGCTCCGTTATACAGATCGCTTTGTCCAATTATTGGGAATAAATTGGAAAAATCCATAAACGGGTCGCACCTTTATTTAGGTCGCATCTATTATCCGTCACTGCTACGCGACGCGTCAGCGCCTCATTTGCTCTGCTGAAAATGGTGGCCACAGAAGCGAGCGAGGAAGGACTTTACAAGATTAACACGGTAAAAACAATTATTTGTTTGCTGAAAAAATATGGCCACAGAAGCAAGCGAGGAAGGGCTTTACAAGATTAACACGGTAAAAACAATTATTTGTTTGCTGAAAAAAATAAAATTCTTAGCTGACATTATAGCACAAGGGTTCCTGAGCTTAACCGTTCCTTAATAAATTCACGAAATGGTCAAATCTGCTGGATTTAAATTGTTTCGCTTTGACTTCTTCCAAACCATCACGTGCGCTGCGAAAATAAATTATAAATAAATCGAATTTTAGCTCAAATGTCTCATACAGGTCACAGTTTGTAAATGACCACCAAGTAATTACGTTCTGTAAGCCTCATAAAAATCTGTCCTGTAGATCATGAGTTATTTATCTAAATAGTATCCGTTTACGGTAGCTAACCGCTAACAACAAAGAACGATGCTAAAAGATCGATTTTTTTTAGCTCTAAACATCTCCTGCAGCTAATAGTTTGTAAATGACCACCAAGTAATTACGTTCTGTAAGTTTCATAAATATCTGTCCTGTAGTTCATGAGTTATTTAGATAAATAGTAACCGTTTTTGCTAACAAACACTGAGCTAACAGAAGTCATACCTCCAGAGCAGGAGGCCGGGCAACGACAGAGTCAGTCCGACCAGAGGAGGCTGCCTTTGGACACACGAGGTGGGACCGGTCGGTGTCCCCTAGCGGATGAAAGTGGTACTGCACAATTTTTTGCCAAAATAAAAAACGGTCATATCTGAGCCAAAAATGTGTCTAAAAATATGGGAAAAAATCCATAAACAGGTCTCACCTCTATAGATTGCAGGGCATGCAAATTAGGCAAAAAACAGCTACCTATAGTCCGGAATTTACGGTACCAGCGGAAAGGTAGCACTAAGCTAGCATGCAACACGGACATGACTCCGTCCCCCCTCCTCACCCCCATCAACAAAAAAAATATGAGCTCCTTGCCAAGGGAACTGTTCTACGAGCAACACTGAACATTTTTTTCATTCAACCTTTATTTAGGCAGGTTAGTCCCATTGAGCCTCCAGGACTCATTTACAAGAGAGACCTGGGGCCTCATGTATCAAAAACCTGCGTGGATTTCCTACTGAAAAGTGACGTACGGTGAAATCCAGAAAAGTGTCTACGCACAAAAAGATCCAGATTTATCAAACTGTGCGTACACCTGAATCCACGCACATTCCTTTTGTACATCACAATTGACGTGGAACTGAGCGCACGTGAGACACCTCCCCTGACACGCCTACATTTACATATGTTAAACAGATGCTAATTACTTCCTGCATGTGTGAAGGACATGTTTGTTTGATCCCTGCGCGATCAGAAATGATTTCTAGATTCGGGAATATAATGAATTTAATATAATATGAGTGAGGACAAACATCCTAAGTAAGAATAGTAATAAAATGTGTTCATCATGCAAAGAACGAGTGATTGTGTGTCGGTATGCGCACCCTGCTGTGGTGCGCGAACCGGCTCATTCATTCATTCTGTGTGGAAATATTAACTTTGCGCACGAGTTTATTACCATAATTACTGTAAACACAGAGGAACTTACTTGGATGTTTGCTAGAACATAGATCTTTGTTTATGTAGATGATGTGAAGAAACGAGTCTGTGCGTCTTGGTGGAGACATTTCATGACATCACGTGATGTTGGCGTCTCCAGACGCTGCTCCCTCCGCAGCCCTGTGCGCAGTCTGTCTGTGAAGCTTTTACTCTCCTACAAGTTATATAAGGTGTACTTTCACGTGTCATTTTGGGGGAATCTACAATAAACGCAGATAATGAAACACCTCCAGCTGCCGTGTCGACACCGGTGAGGGTGCGCGCGCGCTCCAAAGCGCGACCACTCAGCCTTTGGAATCATATGGATGAGACCATTCCATTGGACATGATCCGGCTTTGTGTGGACTGGACTGCACAGTCCCGATCGACCTGCAGCTCCCTCTGTGGAACAGTTTGACCGCTGCTTCTGTATGCACGCGTGATGCACGGCTCCCCAGAGCGCAGCAGTAGTGCCAAACTGGAAAATTATTATTTCTGAAAACGGCTGATAAGCCATATCCTAGATCGGAAAACTATATCTGTTTCTAAATAAATGCTCTGCGTGTTACACTATTTATTATAACCTCCAGTAAGGCTGAATGAATCCGTTCCTGTTAAATTTATTTTTGGCACAACTTTGCGCGTGCTTTATTTCACTGCGTCATGTGGATGTAATACTTGTTAATCGTGTGTTTGGAGGGAATATTAATCATTTTCACATCATGAACAGTTAATAATAATAATAATAATAATAATAATAATTATGAATTCAATTTATAACGCACTTTTCATTAATGGAAATCTCAAAGTGCTACAAGGTGCAACATATTTGAATGTCAATAAGACAAATAATAAAACAATTAAAATCAACAACAGTATCAGCTAAGATCAAAAGTAGAATCATGAGGAGTAAAGTATGCTCGGTTGAAAAGAAAGGTCTTCAAGCCGCTCTTAAAGTCAACCACAGACTGTGGGGCTTCAGTTTCTCTGAAACACCTGTAAGTGTCGCCAAAGGAACAAGAACCACAGAAACGTGCGTACGCCTGCTCGGGAGCTTGCGTGGATATGTACCTGGATGCGCATATATTCACGTTCAGTTCAGTTTTGATACATACGGGGTTTTGCGTGGAAAGTGACGTGCGCAATGTTTTTGTGCGCACGCATGGTTGATACATGAGGCCCCTGGCTACAAACAAAGAATGATGACAACAGCAACAATAGATTTTCCTTTGACAATCAACAATAGACAATCATAAGAGAGAAATACAAGTTAAAAAAAAATATGTAAATGTAGCAAAACAGCTAGATTATAAGGCAAATGTAGAAAACTAAAAACAGGAACATGTCTGCATTGGTTTTTGCCAGGATTCAAACAGATTCTTAAAGCCATTTAGAAAAGTCAAGGTCAAGAGCTTCAGATATTTTTGTAAGATATTCCAGGAAACAGGAGCGGAGTAGGAGAAGGCCCTTTTGCCAAGTTCAGTCCTCACTGATGGAACACTGCAGGTAATCATGTCCTGAGAGTGCACGCTGTAGCTGCACTCACACAGAGACATGTAGGAGGAGATGTATGAAGGCAGCAGACCAAGAAGTGATTTAAAGATGAAAATGTACCAGTGGAAGAGTCTGCGTGAAGTTAATGATGTCCAGTTAACCAGTGAATACAGGGTGCAGTGGTGGGTACGGTAGTTACAGCCAGTTATGAATCTTAGTGCACCATGATAGACAGCATCCAACATCTGCAGGGTGCTTGTAGGAGCATTCATGTAGATCATGTCACCGTAATCAATGGAGGGAAGGAAAGTCACAGTTACAAGGTGTTTTTGTGACGTTCCTTCCCTGTTTTTGGCGCATTTTCATTAAAGTTGTCACAGACACTGATAAAAGAATGTACCATGGTTGGTAAGAATCTTTGTGTTGTCGTTCATTGTCCATTAGCAAAGTTTTTTGATTAAAACTGGCAAATAATTGTTGCCATCAGCCTTTGTTAGTCAGAAATGTAAAAGAGGCTTTGGAACTGTTAACCTAGAGAATTAAATAGCAATTTATATTGTTTAATTTCATTATCTGTTGTGCATTAGCCAAAGAATCACTGGATCTGTGATTTAACTGATTTGGTCTTCCCTCCCAGTTCTTCGTCTTGGACGTGTACAACAGTGATCACACCCCACTGACTGTGGATCAGATTCACATGCAGCTGGAGAAGATCTGGAATTCTTCTTTGCAAACTAATAAAGAACCAATTGGCATCCTTACAACGCAGCACCGCAACACCTGGGGAAACGCCTACAACAACCTGATTAAAGGTGAGCAATGAATAGCAGTAACCTTGGTACAACTGGATTTAATTTTTTTGTTTATTTTACCACACAGCTAAGAGAAAACGTTCAGTCCTAATGGTTTGTTTCATTTCCCTCAGATAAGACGAATAAGGAGTCGGTCCGTTCCATCCAGAAGAGTATATTTACAGTTTGTTTGGATGCTCCGATGCTCAGGGTGTCAGATGAGATGTATCTGAGCTGTGGGGCTGCCCAGATGCTACATGGAGGAGGAACACGGTGGAACAGTGGCAACCGCTGGTTTGATAAGACCTTACAAGTCAGTTTGGTAAAATTTACTTAAAATGAAAAATACCGCTCAGGATTCTGGCACTCGTTGAGAATTTGTGTTTGCAATTCGTCCTCAGTTCATTGTTGGTGAGGACGGTACATGTGGACTGGTGTATGAACATGCACCAGCTGAAGGTCCACCCATCGTCTTTCTCATTGATTACGTAGTTAAATACATGTAAGTTTCCTTCAGTTTCTTCTCCTGCTTTTAGGTAGACTTGTGCTGAGTTAGCAGCTCATATATATATTTTTTTATAACAGGAGGAGTACTGAAATGGTTCGCGCTCCTATGATTCCCTTGGCCATGCCTCAGAAACTACGATTCAACATCACATCTGAGATCAAGAGAGACATTGAAAAAGCCAAACAAAATATGAACATGTAAGTGCAACCCTTATTGAATGTTTGTTTCCTGACTTTTAAAACATGTTGTTTGAATCTAAAAAAGCTAAGTCTGGTCCTCTGGACATTCAAAAAACAAAACAAAAACAAAAAAATAGAAACGTTTCGTCTTTCGTCCGAAAGACTTCCTCAGTCTGAGAAGCTGTATTCAGCTCAGTCTTATAAATAGCACCCTCCCACAGTGGATCAACCAGTTGGCTGATGACAGCCAAAACCAGCTGCTCACATGATCAAGGAGGACCATCAGCCTAACGATGGATCGTTAGCACCCTGATGGTTGTTTGCTATTCACAGAGGGCTGAGTGATACTAGCAATAACAGCATTGTAAGAGGGGGACAGTTGAACCCGGAGGCCTCCACCTCTGTTTAATGATGGACGGTTTCTTTTCACAAAGATGGCCTCCTTTACTCCTCTCTCAAACCATCGTTCCTCTCTATCAAGGATGTGAACATCTTCATCCCTGAAAGAGTGACCGCTGGCCTGGAGATGAGTGTAGACTGCAGAGTCCTGACCTGATGATGTTGATCTTCTGTGCTGGGCCATCCTTTTGGCCAGTGGCTGTTTAGTTTCCCCGATGTAAGACTGATCACAGCCCTCCTGACACTGAACAGCATACACAATATTACTCTGTTTGTGCCGGGGGACTGGATCTTTGGGATGAACCAGTCTTTGCCGTAATGTATTTTGGGGTTTAAAAGCCACTGGGACGTTGTGTTTAGAAAATAAACGTCTCAATGTCTCTGAAACTCCCGCAACATACGGAATGACCACTGGTCTGGGTCTGGGTTCCTTCTTTTCACCTGATGGCTGGCTAGAGTCCTTTTTGGGTTTCTTCTCTGCTTTCAGGAAGGCCCAGTTAGGATATCCACATTTCTCTAGAGCACATGTGTCAAACTCAAGGCCCGCGGGCCAGATGTGGCCCTCCACATCTTTTTATTTGGCCCTTGAGAGCTTAAAAGGTCTGATTGTCACATAATCAAGAAGTCAAAAGGGTTTTATATTATAACAGTGTAAGAAGTAGACATATATTTCTACATCTGTGCAAATATAATTAATCAATCTTTATTTATAGAGCCCCTTTCAGCAGCCAGAAGGTGCACAAAGTGCTGAACAATACAGAAATAAAAACAAACAATAAAAACAAACAATAAAAAACGACAACAATAAAAAACAGCCAGTTAAAAATTAACAATTTAGACCTAACAAGAATGTCAAAGAACTACTAGGCATTAAAAGCCTGCCTGAATAAGAAGGTTTTTAGATTAGATTTAAAAGACTCCATATGAGTGATGGAGTGCAAGTCCAGAGGTAGCTTATTCCAGAGACTGGGTGCAACAACAGAAAAGGTCACCCCAACGTTTGTAGTTGGTCTTTGGAACAGACAGGAGAAATGTATTTGATGATCTCAGTGTCCTCCTATATTCACGAACAGTTACAAGATCAGTCAAATACAGTGGGGCAAGACCATTAAGAGCTTTAAAAGTGAATAATAAAATTTTAAATTTAATTCTAAAATCAATTGGAAGCCAATGGAGAGAAAATAAAACAGGGGTAATGTGTTCACGTCTGGAGGTGTTGGTTAAAAGTCTAGCTGCAGCATTTTGGACCAATTGAAGGCGTTTAATGGAGGATTGGGAGATTCCCGCATATAGGGAATTGCAGTAGTCAAGCCTTGAGGTGATAAAAGCATGAATGGCCTTTTCTAAATCAAAACGATTTAAAAAAGGTTTAACTTTGTATAAAAGACGTAGTTGATAAAAACAGGCCTTGACTACAGACGCTATTTGTTTATCAAATTTTAAGTCCTTGTCAAATGTCACCCCCAAGTTTTTAATTTTTGGTCTGCATTTGGAAGTTAGAGCACCAAAGTTACAGGGAGCATCATCACCGAAGAAGATGCATTCTGTCTTTCCTTCGTTTAAAAACAAAAAATTACGGTGAAGCCACTGTTTAATGTCGGCAATACAATCAGCGTATGGGGTGAGAAGATTGCTGTTTTTGGGTTTCATTGGTAGATAAATTTGTACATCATCGGCATAGCAGTGAAAAGAAAAATTATGTCTGGCTATTACTGATCCAAGGGGCAGCATGTACAGTGAAAAGAGGAGAGGACCGAGAATAGAACCCTGCGGCACACCACAAGAGAGAACGGCAGTGGAGGAAGAAAGAGTGTCCAGCATGACAGAGAATGTTCTGTTGGTCAAGTAGGCAGTGAACCACTTGAGTGCTGTACCAGAAATTCCAACATAATGTTGAAGGCGAGATAGAAGGACAGTGTGGTCTACTGTGTCAAATGCAGCTGTGAGGTCCAGCAACACCAGTGCAACGGGACACTTGGCATCCATGGACATGGAAATGTCATTATGGACTTTTAACAAGGCTGATTCGGTAGAATGACGGGATCTAAAACCAGACTGAAATGTTTCAAAAATACCATGATTTTCCAAAACAGGTTGTAACTGCATAAAAACAATTTTTTCTAAAACTTTAGATAAAAAAGGCAGATGAGAAATAGGTCTAAAATTAGATAAAATTGATGGGTCCAGGTGAGGTTTTTTAAGAAGGGGCCTAACTACAGCATGTTTAAATGCAGCAGGGACAATCCCTAAACGAAGGCAGGAGTTTAAAAGTGTTAAAACACAAAAACCCACAGAATTAAAAACCTCTTTTAAAAACCTGGATGGAAGAAAGTCCAGAGGGCAATTAGTGATCTTTAAATGTTGAACAACATCAGTGAGAGTGGCAAGAGACACTGGTTGAAACTGTTCAAACACAACCGGAGCTACAGAGACAACAGAGTAGTCAGGGGCAACCGGACCAGTGACCTGTCTGACTGAGGCCACTTTATCCTGGAAAAATTTTAGAAAGTTTTCACAGTTTGTGGCTGTGGCATCTGGTAGAATACGCACAGCTGGATTTATAACAGAATTAATAGTGTTAAATAACACTCTAGGACAATGGCAATTATTTGAAATCAAACCAGATAAAAATAGACATTTCGCCTCTTTGACAGATCTCTGGTAATTTTTAAAGCATTCTCTCAAAAATTTTAAGGATGAAGGAAGTTTGTCTCTCTTCCATTGTCGTTCCGCTTTCCTACATATTTTCTTGAGAGTATGCGTGGCATCGTTTAACCACGGCTCAACTCTTGGTTTGGTGGATTTAAACCGAAGAGGAGCGATGGAGTCTAAAATGTCAGAGCAGGGGGTTTGGAAAGAGAGAAGGAAGTCCTCTGGATAAAATTCATTTGTACTTGAAATTGAAAAGTCCATAAAAGCAGTGGTAAACAGTCCAGTGGTCTCAGGAGTAAAAATACGACGCCAATGACCTGCAACAGCAGGCCTACTGTCAAAGTCAAAGTCAACTTTATTGTCAGATCTGCAATATGTACTGTACAGGACATACACAGGACCGAAATTGCGTTTCTCTCAGTCCCTCGGTGCAACAGTAAACATCTAAACATTGAAACACTGAAACATATAATAATAGACATAAGCATAAAATAGTAAAACTAACACTGTCCTGAGTTTTTGCATAGTGGTATAAGAGTATGAAAATTTACACCAACTCTAAAACTAAAACATTAAACATTTAATGAACATAATACTGTCCTGAGTTTTTGCATACTAGTATAAAAAAAGAGTATAAAAAGTATAACTAAAATAAACTAAAGGTTTCTAGCATTGACATTTGCAAATGCAAAGTGGCAAAGCAGCGTATGAGTTAATGTGCACAGTATATGTATGAGGTAGTAGTTGATGTTGTTATAGAGGCAAAAAGTGGCATATGCAGTAAGGCACATTGGGCATCCCTGAATAAGACCGTTCAGAGCACACTGTATATGTATCAGCAGTGGTGTAGATATTAGAGTAGTGTACTGTAAATGTAAACAGTAGTAATTAAATGTAAGCAGTAGTAATAAAAGTAAACAGTATTAATAAATGTAAACAGAGAATGTAAACAGTATTATGACTATAGGCAGTGATGTAATACAAACATTAGTGCAAGTATGAGAAGTAGTGCAAACTGTATGAGCACATGACCGAGAGTTTAGTGAATAACCCGTTTGATGACACAGAGTCCAGTGTTAAAATCTTTGTGTTGTGTGGTAATGTGTGAGAAAGTTTTAGTGTTAAGGCAGTTCAAATGGGAGGGGGGGCAGAGCAGGCAGAGTGTTTAGCATCCTGACTGCCTGATGAACAGAGCTGTCTCTCAGTCTGCTGGTTCGAGCCTGGAGACTCCTCAGTCTCCTCCCTGATGGCAGCAGTCTAAAGCGGCTGTGTAGTGGGTGTGTGGGATCACCTGCCATGCAGTGGGCTTTCCGAGTGAGGCGTTTGCTGTGTAAGTCCTGCAGTGAGGGCAAGGAGGTGCCCACGATCTTCTCAGCTGCTCTCACAATGCGCTGGAGGCTCTTGCGGCAGGATGCAGTACATGCACCAAACCACACAGTGATGCAGCTGGTCAGGACACTTTCTATGGCACCTCTGTAGAAGGTGCTCATGATGGGGGTTGAAGCTCCAGCCCTTTTCAGCTTGCGGAGAAAGTAGAGACGCTGGTGAGCCTTCTTTGCCAGTGCTGCAGTGTTCCTGCTCCAGGACAGGTCCTTTGAGACGTGCACTCCCAGGAACTTGGTGCTGTCTACTCTCTCCACTGCGGTGCTGTTGATGGTCAGAGGGGCATGTTGGGCATCCCTCTTCCTGAAGTCCACAACAATCTCCTTTGTCTTCTCCACGTTGAGAGTGAGATTGTTGTGTCCGCACCACAAGGCCAGGCGGCTCACCTCGTTCCTGTAGTCCGTCTCATCGTTGTTGCTGATGAGACCCACCACTGTTGTGTCGTCCGCAAACTTGATGAAGTGGTTGGAGCTGTACGATGGTGTGCAGTCGTGTGTTAGCAGGGTGAATAGAAGGGGGCTCAGCACACACCCACCACTGTTGTGTCGTCCGCAAACTTGATGAAGTGGTTGGAGCTGTACGATAGTGTGCAGTCGTGTGTTAGCAGGGTGAATAGAAGGGGGCTCAGCACACATCCTTGTGGGGCCCCTGTGTTCAATGTGATGGTGCTAGATGTGTTACTCCCGACCCGTACTGTCTGTGGTCTCCCGGTCAGGAAGTCTAGCAGCCAGTTACACATTGAGGTGTTCAGCTTACTGACAGGTAAGGGGGCTGAAAACTCTAACATGATGGGGAAATGATCTGAGATGGCAGTTTCAGATGTTTCACAGAGTGAGATGGATAGCCCATGAGATATAATAAGGTCCAAGGTATGTCCAAGAAGGTGAGTTGGCCCACGTACAGACTGTATTAAGTTAAAATATGTTAAAAGATTAATAAAATCAGAGGCTAATTGATCGGACGGGCAACAAACATGAATATTAAAATCTCCACAAAAAAGTAAATTGTCAAATTTGGGAATGGAGTCAGCTGAAAAATTCAGCAAATTGTTGAATAAAATCCTTATTATTTTTAGGGGACGATAGACAATTACAAATAATACAGGCTGTGTCAGCTCAGCCACGAACAGCTGTAACTCAAAAGAAGAATATGTTTTGGCAGGTAGAAGTCTACATTTGAAATTGAAATATATATATGTAATATTTGTAAGTTGAATAAGTAAAAAAAAAACAGTTATTTACCAATAAGGAGTAGTCGTGTTTAATTTACATTACGGTACTGTACATTTAGTTAAATTTAACTACATTTATACTGTCTTACAGCTACATCTGGCCCTTTGAGGGCAACCACTAAGCTGATGTGGCCCTCGGTGGAAATTAGTTTGACACCCCTGCTCTAGAGCCTGTCTTGTGTGGGATTTCTCCATCTGTCTGGCTGCTGAGTTAGTGGGGACGCTAGCCTGGCCCTCGCCTTCCTACGCAGCTCCGCTCAATTCTATTTTCCCTTCACTGCTCCGTCTGGGACTTCTCCCATAGAGAAGGATTTCTCCTGTAGATTTTTGACCGGACCAATCAGAGAACAGAAGAGGCGGAGCTTTTGGCCCCAAACCCACGCCCCCACCTGTCCCAGCGCAGCCAGCGAGCATCCGCATGTTCTCATTCAAAGCGATGCAAAGCGATGCAGGACTGTTTTATATGTGACACAAATGTATTAAATTCCCCTTCTTAATCCCTTATCTGGAGTTTTCTTTTGTTTTTTTGCCAAAAGTCAAGTGATCGCTCCCTCCTCCTCTCTCTCGCTGAGTTGAATGAGGAAATGCCTCAGGTTGTCACGAGAGAATTAAACTCGGGTTTTACGTTGCTGCACGAGTCCCTGCAGATTTTCTGGTCTTCTGGTGTGCTGGACCAGAGCTCCATGGTTTTATTTTATTTTTTAGAACGTTTTATTAACAATAAACACAGAATATGCAGCGGCAGCGAGAGAAAATGCAGCAGGAGGCGGAGCTGATGTCAAGTTCAGCAGAGCACGGGAAACGGACCATATATGGCTCTGAGGGGGAGGGAGCAGAATGCTTTTCCCTGTTCAAAATTTTAAAAAAGATCCAATGGTTTTGTTCCTCAGCAGAGGCCACGCCTCCAGCAAGAATCGGTTCTCCATAACAGAAAGTCCAGACCCTAGTACGAAGCAAAGTGAAGGACAAGGGTCTTGTTTTAACCAGGCTAGTGGGGACGCTGTCTGCTCTGTGATACAGAGTCCTGATGACTCCTAACTTGTGCTCCAGAGGGTGATGGGAGTCAAACTGTAAATACTGGTCTGTGTGGGTGGGTTTGCGGTACACCTCAGTTTGCAAATTTCCTCTATCAGAAACTGAGACCTCACAGTCCAAGAAAGCCAACCTGCCATTTTTACATCTTCTCGTGTGAACTTGATATATTTATCCACAGAGTTGATGTGATCAGTGAAATGTTGGACTTCCTGAGATTTAATTTTAACCCAGGTGTCGTCAACATACCTGAACCAATGACTTGGTGGTCTCCCTGAAAAGGATGTCAAGCTCTCTTTTCTACCTCCTCCATGTACAGGTTGGCAACAATAGGAGAAACTGGAGACCCCATAGCACACCCATGTTTCTGCCTATAATATTGCTCCCCATATGTGAAGTAGGTTGACTGCAGGCACAGTTTCAAGAGTTGACACAGTTGCTCTGTGGAAAGCGTGGTCCTGCTGTTCAGAGTGGTGTCTGATTTTAACCTTAAACAGACCACCTCTACTGCCTCATCAACAGGAATGCACGTAAAGAGTGATGTGACATCAAAAGAGACCATTGTTTCATCAGTCTCCATGATGACATCCCTCACCTTATCCACAAAGTCCATGGTGTTCTGTATGTGGTGTTTATTAAAACAGAGGTGGAGGCCCGGGTTCAACTGTCCCCCTCTTACAATGCTGTTATTGCTAGTATCACTCAGCCCTCTGTGAATAGCAAACAACCATCAGGGTGTTAACGATCCATCGTCAGGCTGATGGTCCTCCTTGATCATGTGAGCAGCTGGTTTCGGCTGTCATCAGCCAACTGGTTGATCCACTGTGGGAGGGTGCTATTTATAAGACTGAGCTGAACACATAGTTGCCAAGTCCGCTTATTTCAAGCGGCATTGGGCTTGTTTTTTCCTGGAGTCGCTTTTAAATTCGGTGAGCCGCTTGTGGCGGTTTTTTGTGCTTACCATGGGTGTTGCGTCGCTTATTTGGGCTTGTTTTGTGAAATGTACTCCTGAAGTTATTTTAAAGGTATTTTTGATGTTTCTCTGCACGCTTAATAAATATGCTGGTTTGGTGCTGATGTAGCTTTATTGTTTAAACTGCACAATACACTTATCAGACGGCACGATCCTGCATTACTCCGTTCTCTGCACTTTCTATCTTCACACACACACTGAACCCGCGTGCCTACGTCACGCTCTCTCTCGCGGTGCGTTCACTGACACTCTGTAATATACATGCACGAACACTGCTGTATACATTACAGTATTGTGACATCATTTTTGAACTTTGCATATAGTGACACCACATATATATCTTGTATCATTCAACTATGTTCGTTTTTAGCAAACAAAATGATAAATTAATGAAAATTACTTTCAAAGTGAGTTTAAAATTAAAAACCGTGTATCTTCACGGGACATCCGACTACACGCGAATGCAACATTGTTCTTTATTCTTTGTCTCTGTTCTTTATTCTTTGTCTAGACAAGACAACGCTAATGTGAGCTCTAAGTGGGGTAAATATGGAAAAAAATATAATAAAGATTGGGAGAAAGAGCGTGCTCTTCAAGACTGGATCCGACCACAGATGGGAGAAAAATGCAAAATGTATTTTTATTTTTTAGACTGAATACGTTCTTTTATGTATAATTTTGCTAGATATATGTAATGCCATAATAAATATGTTTATACTGTTTAAAACTGCCTTTTTTTACACAATGGGATGGGTTGCCAGCTGGGCTTTTTTTGGGCTTTTTTTGAAAGAGCGAGCCGCTTGTTTGTGCTTGTTTTGAAGGAGCTGATCGCTTCTTTCGGTCTGGAGATCTGGCAACCGGCTGAACACAGCATCTCAGACTGAGGAAGTCTTTCGGACGAAAGACGAAACGTTTCTATTTTTTTGTTTTGTTTTTTGAATGTCCAGAGGACCAGACTTAGCTTTTAAAAAAAAATTCTACCTGGATTATTGAGCATGCATCAGGGTATATTGTTTGAACTTTCTCCTTTTGGTTGTTTTCATAGAATGGTTCAGGCCCTGGATGTGAAGGTGCTTATGTTTTCTCATTTTGGGAAAAACTTGCCAAAGCAACATAAGCTGAGTCCAGATGCTTTTGTGCAAATGGCCCTTCAGCTTGCCTACTTCAGGTAATACCCAGCCCCCACCCACCGCGACGGGGAGAAACCGCTCTGAGACATTAGGTATAACATGTTATTCTTGAATTTTAGGATGTATAATACTTGCTGCTCCACCTATGAGAGCGCATCGCTAAGAATGTTTAAATACGGGCGAACAGATGCAATTCGTTCGACTACTGCCGACTCCCTTCGCTTTGTCCAAGCAATGCAGGACCCGGCGAAGCAGGTACTGATGAACATCGCAGGTTACGTAATGCACATGCTGTGTGGTGAATGCAAGATGTTTCCCTGAGCGGTAAATGTTCCCAACAGAAGCCGGAGATGCTGGCATTGCTGCAGAAAGCGGTTCAGACACATAAGGAAAACACCTACAACGTGAGAGCCGGAGTAACTTTTGGTTTTGTTGGTTTTACTTTAAAAAGAAACTTTCAAACTGCTTCATGAATTTGCTTATATAATTTTCAGGCCATCCACGGGCAGGCTATAGACAGACACCTTTTTGGACTAAAGATGCTGAGCATTGAAGACCTGACCTCCATGCCTGGGATATTCATGGATACCTCGTTTGCCGTAGCTCATCACTTTAATCTCTCCACCAGCCAGGTAGGTTTGTCTCTGAAAAGAACAACGGCTTATTATCACTGAGCAAATGATTGTTTACGCCCTCATTTATTTACTTGCACGTTTGCTCTCCTGCATCTCAATATCCAGGTTGGCTCCAAGACGGACTGCGTGATGTGTTTTGGTCCAGCGGTGCCAGATGGCTACGGAGTGTGTTACAATCCCATGGATGAGCATATCAACATTGCCATCACAGCGTTCAACATCTGCGAGGAGACAAACGCTGCCAACTTCGCTCAGGCTGTGGAGGACGCATTGTTGGACATGAGAGCTCTCCTGGAAGACACAGCTTCGACCAGACAGTGATCCCACACATGAGCCTCGCGTGCCCATCGCGTACGAAAGCTTAAACTGAATCAAGTAGTTGCCAGAGTTGTTGGCAGAATGCCACTCTGGCAGAGATGCACAGTGTTGTAGACGCCTGTTACTACAGGGTTTGTTGGAAAGTATATAATGCGTGACTGTGACGATGAGAAAATATTTATAATGAAAATGACATATTTATAATTATTGTAAAACTGTTGAAATAGTACAAGGTTTTGTTTTTTTGTAATTTATACTTAATAGTTTACATCTTTTGAAGCGGAGTTCAGTGGAAAAGCTATATTAAGTGTTAATTTACCTTTTGTTCTTAGCCCTTCGAAGAAACTCAGAGAAACAGAGTTTGATTCTGACTGTATTACAAGCTAATAGTTTAAATCTGACTGGTCTCATGAGGTAGTGGCTAGTTCAAGCAGGCCTGAGACCAACAAAAATATTTTATCATCCCTGCAGGATGAGGCTGCGTCAAAGCTGCAAAAGCTAACTGCTGCTGCCATCATTTGTGCTAGCAAATAAACGTATTAGCAAAATTGATTGTATAAAAGTTCATGGAATAGGGCTCGGTAAAACTATTAAGAAATCCTTTAAAGTGGAGTTGCTTTAAAACAGCTGCAAACCCCTTTCCCACTCACTAGCCTTGTAATTCTGGTCCGAATTTATCTTTGTTTCTCCAGTGACGTCATACAAAGTATTGTCTACAAGAGGTAAGATATTGATTGTTCATAACTTTTCTTCTGAACCTCACTTCAAAAGATAGGAACTGTCACTTGGAACAGTTTTTCAAGCACCCTATTCTTAAAAAGATTTGCGTGCCTTGGTTTGTATATTTATTTCAGGCGAAAGCATTAAGCACACTGCAGGGCTTTAAATTATTGAATCGGTTATTTTTTTTACAGAGTAGAATAAAAGTACATTTTAAGTATTGTGAGCTAATGAAATGTTACAAATACACAAACAGACTTATTATAATTCATGTTCAGAAATTCGTAAAAGAATATTCAGCTCTGAAGGTCCCTTTGCTGTGCAGGTAGTCTCCGTGAAATTCCACCTCAGCCATGTTTCCAGAGGAGTGCCACAGGAACAGCTGCTGGCCGTTAAACACGTTGGTCTTCAAGACATCCACATCTCGAATCTGAACAAGGAGAATTGAATAATGCTTCGGTTATTCCTCGAACAAGTTCCTCCTCCTGACCGTGCAGCATACTGAAACATGTTGCAAAGCTTGTATGCACCATAATGTATGTAGACTGGGAGTTGGTTGCGTTGAATACTAATCCAATGTGCAGGGCTTGGATTCTGATCTTCACCGAGGGGGGAGCGTTGATGAGCACTCGGCAGGTGTGGCTTGTGTTCGACGTTGACGGATTCTCAAAAACGCCGCTGGGGGAAAATAACTGAATGTCGCAATCTGTCGGGGGCAAATATGAGGAACATTATATCCCTGCTTGGCAAAATATCACGTGTACAAACAAATGCTGTCACATCTGTGCAAAACTGAAAATGCAGGACTCTGCAACAGATTTTGTGCTGGGGTAATCTTTGTGCTGTAATACACTTTGCTGTGCTCGTGCCTAGGATTAAATCCCACCAGTGGCAACATGCACAGAGCAGTGCAGTTGCAAGTATAAGACACAGCTACTGTTTACAACAAAAATGTAGCTTTGCTATATTTTTACTCTGCTGCATTATTGTGTGAATGCTTATTTACACTATTACTGTCCTGCTCGTATTTATTTTCGTTACCTTAAACTATTCCATAAGTTTTTCAGCATTAACTCGTTCCGCAGTTTTTGTGCTATTTCAACAATTCATGTATCAAAATGTTCATCTCATTCAGGACAATCCTGCTATGACTTGCTTCTTTAGCTACTATTCAGCTATTTTGGTGACATTTTTGCTTTTTTCAGATAATTTCTGCTTTTTTTTCTCGTTTCTGCTTCTTTCAGCCTTACTGGGCCAACTTGTGATCTTTCTGTTTCCTTCTGCTAATTTAAGCTTCTTTCTGCCATTTTTAGCTACTTTTAAGTTGTTTTCTGCCAATTTCTGCGTTCATCAGATAATTTCCACTTTTGTGCTAATTTCTACTTCTTTCAGCCTAATCGGGCAAACTTGTGCTCTTTCTGTTTCCTTCTGGTAATTTAAGCATATGTTTTGCTATCTTGACTTTTCAGCTATTTACTGCTAATTTCAGCTTTTTAGCTATATTCATATTTTTTGTGCTCATTTCTGCTTATTTAAACCTTAATCGGAAAATGTGTGTTCTTTCTACTTCTGCTAACTTTAGCTTGTTCAGCCTTATTTCAGCATACTTTCTAGATAATTTAAGCTGCTGTTCAGCAGGTTGTTCTGTAATAAGCATTCACACTGCATTTTTGCAGGAAATGCAATTTTTCTGTTGCGTTTTGTTTCATAAACCTTATGTAGATTCCTGATAAAGATAAGGATCAGGTTTCTTTATTGTTATTCTCATCACATGGTGTGGTGGAACTAAATTGTGCACAGGGTCCCAGTTACATCTAACAAAAGCATACATTGTAAAAGAAAACTGAAAGTTATGCACCATAACTGATGTTCCCTGAAGGAAGGGAACGAGGTGCAACACTATTGCTATGGGAATTGCACCCCCGTGCGATTACCTGAAGGAATACACTCACCCCTTTACGGCAGTGGGCGTCAGCGTCACCCCCAAGGCCCCACCCTCTGGGTACTTAAGACGTTAGCGCCCATCCAAACGGTCTAGTGCACTTCACCGAGCTTTGGCATTGAAATGGGCCAACTGTGTTGCACCTCGATCCCTTCCTTCAGGGAACATGAGTTATGGTGCATAACTTTCAGTTCCCTTATCAGTCAGTCACTCGGTGCAACACTATTGCTATGGGAACGTAATTCATTCACGCCCTTGAAATGCTCAGTAAAATGCATGCTTGTGAGAACTCCGGCCTATGTACGTTAGGCGTTCTGGCTACTCTCAACTGTGTGTTAGAGAGCACAGCCTGAGAAAACACGTCACATGCAGAAACATTCACAATAATGTTTTTGCCAAACGTGTTTGTGGAACTCCAGCATGCAGCGGCACAAGTGTCTGCAACTGGTACGTCCTTAGAAGAGGACCACGAGGAATTCATGCCTCGAGTGGAAACGGACGTGTGCCCCAGAGGGCACCTGCTGACCTCTGCTGCTGGAAAAAAAAGCCCCTCCTACGACTTCAGTCACTCAATGTGAGAGGTACTGTTTTGACAGGGCTCTGCCAGCGGCTGGAGTGGCAAAACACATGAACAGCTGGTTTGCTTCCCCCAATCAGCAGTTCTCTTTTATTATCAATTATTTTTAATTTACTTTAACACCCAAGGCCCAGACAGGGCAGAGTGCTCACAGCCTCCTACGTCCCTCAGATAATGTGGGAGGTGGAGGGAATGTTAAAAGCCCAATGTCCAGACTTCTGGTATTTAAAGTTGGCACCATTGAGACATATGCGGGGTTTATACACAGGGTGACCTTTGACCCCTCAGGGGCAATGAATGAGCCTTCAGGACTAACTGAGGGGCCCAGTCCAGGGCCAGAGTCCTGCTGGGGGGGGGTTCCCCTCCTCAGTACGCCCCTCATGAAACGTATCATGAGAGGGCGTGTACCGAGAGTTTCACCCGCCCAGGCTTTGTGGCATGCCAAAATGGCTGACAAAAACACCTTCATGGTGGAAAAGGCTCCTTCTTATGATTTTTTTTTTTTTTAGGCTAAGTTGACTAAGCTCCACCTCCTGTGTGGTGTTTAGACGTAGCCGGTCAGGCCTGAGGCCTTCAGCCTGTTCCCTTCAGTGGCCAAGCTGAAAGCTGCCACAGTTCTGGACGTGGGTAGAGAAGCTGCCCATGTGCCTGGGTCAGCAGGTCCCTGTGAGAGGGTAGCTGCCATGGCGTCCCTGACGGCATTGAAATCAGCTCCGGAAACCACAGTTTCTGTGGCCACCTGGGGGCTATTAATATTAGGGAGAGGGCTCCCTTGCGTACACGTTCCAGCGTCACCTGAATTAGAGGGACGGGTGGAAAAGCGTAATACAGCACCCCTGCTGGCCAGTGCATCTAAGCCAGGGCATCTGTTCCCAGCGGTTCGTCTGTCTCCTTTAGAGAGAAGTACAGGTCACAGTGTGAGCTGGTCTTGCATGCGAACAGGTCGATGGAGGCTCTCCCGTACCGTGACCAGATCTGGTCCACGACCCGTGGGTCCAGTCTCCATTCTGAGGCTAACAGAGGCCCTCTTGAGAGGGCATCCGCTCCGTAGTTTAGTTCGCCCGGGATATGAGTCGCCCTGAGCGACAGTAATCTTGGGGCACACCACGTGAGCAGTTTTTGTGTTAGACCGAGGAGGGCTCGGGACCTTGTCCCCCCTTCCCTGTTGATGAAGGACACCATTGTCCTGTTGTCTGATTTCACCAGGACATGCTGTCCTGCGATCAGTCCCTTTCCAAAAAAGTATTTCACTGACAAGAACACGGCCCACAATTCCAGGAAATTGATGTGTAATCTTATTTCCTGTTGTTTCCAGAGGCCTTGGGCATTCTGATTTCTGCAGACTGCTTCCCATCCTCTTTTTGAGATGTCTGTCGTGATTACCACGCGGGATGACACTCATCCCAGCGGGACTCCTTCCGTGAACACTGATTGGTCCCTCCATGGTTCTAGGAGATACGTTCCTCTGAAAGCCATGCTCTGTATAAAGTGGTGTCTACCTGTACTCCCTAAAATACGGTAATCCGTGATGGAGTCAGGTCGATTTTCTGCAGGTTTATGATGAAACCGAGAGCCTCCAGATGAGAGATCACCATCTGCGAGTGCAGCTGTGCCTGCATTTTGCTCTCAGCCAGGATCAGGAGGTCATCCAGGTAGTTCATGATCCTGACCCCTTAACCCGGGAGGGGCCAGCGCTGCATCCAGACATTTTGTAAATGTACGTGGCACAGTTTTTAATCCGAAAGGCAAAGCCTTGAATTTGTGTGTTTCCCCTCGAATGCGAAGCGGATGTATTTTCTGTGCCTCCTCCACAGGCTCACGTGGAAATAAGCATCTTTTAAATCCACAGTGCATGCATAGTCTCCTGGTCTCACAGATTGGAGGACCTGTCACAGTATGAGCATCTTGAACTTGAATGTTTTTATTCTCTTGTTCAGCATTCTGAGATTGAGGATCGGCTCAAGGACTGGTTTCTCTTGGGCACCAGGAAGTATTTGCTGCAGTGACCGGAGCGTATTTTATGTTTTGGAACAACATTTATTACTTCTTTCTGCAGCATTGTTGATATCTCCTCCCTCAGTACGTGTGAGCGTGCTGGGTTTATGTTTGACTGCAGCACCCCCGCGAACGGGGGAGGTCCTTTGAGGAACTGCAGCCTGAGCCCATGACGGACAGTCGTCATGATCCATGCGTTCGGGAGACACGCCCTCCAGGCCCGCGCATGTGCCGTGAGTCTGGAAGGCATGTTTATCTCCTGCTGCTTGTGTTTTGCGGGTGCGGGAGGGGTGGCCTTTGACCCCTCTCGCTCGGTCCAGGGCGAGCTGGCCTGCTTGACAGAGGACGCCGTGAGGTCTGACTGCCTCAGACAGAGCTTGTGCGTCCTGCTGCGGTTCATTGTTCGACCTAGCAGTTTGTGTTTCGCAAGGGAGGAATTTGAGTCAAGAACCAGGGCAGACTGTGCTTTGGTACTTTTATTTTTGTGTTCAGAAGAACAAAAGTTTGTTTTTATTTCACACACAGCAGGAAAATCATGTTTAGTGCACACACAAATGTCACCAGCTCCTCGTAATGTTCTACAAATAAAGTCTGGGTTCAAACTACTCTGTTCCCGTACCACTTGAGCGGGCAAACCTGCAAAGCTGTGATTTTGTCCCGTTTCATCAGGCCCGGATCTGTTTCCCGCCTGGGTTTACCGAGGAGGTTCTCGGCTGAAACTCCTGGCGAAGAGTGTGCTCCCCGTCGTAAGCAGGTCTCTTCAGTGGGGGGTGACGCTTGGCCAAGCAATGCTGAGGTTGCGTGGAACCAAACACTCCGGTGTCCCTGGAGGGGGGGCAAAACCTTTCCTTGGCAGCCCCGCACGGAGGGCTTCAGCCTGTTTCCGTCTCTGCTCCAGCTTGTTCTGGATTCGCTCCAGAGAACCCCCGAAGAGTCCCGTCGGCTCGATCGGGTGGTGCAGAAAGAGAGACCGCTGGCCTTCCGGGAGGTCCGTCAAAGTCATCCACAGGTGGCACTGGGCGACGACCACCTCTGCCATAGATCTGCCCTATGCGATAGCTATTGTCCCCATCATGCGGAGCACGAAGTCAGAGGCCCTGCGAGCCTCCTCCAGGGCCTCTGCCGCAGTCTGTTCATTGGTCGTTACCTAGAGCTCCTGCAGCTTCTCTGCCAGGTACGCCTGCATCATGGTCGATGCGTTCATCGCGGCCTTGAGCTCGGTAACATTTATCGAGCTGTGTAGCTGAAACGCGGCAGGCCTTGCTAGGCAGTGTTGGCTTACGCCCGCCGTTGCGGAGGCTAGGTGGGACGCCAGCGTGTCCTCTATTTGTGGGATGCTGGCAAGTCCTGCTACCTCCATCCCAGCGACTTCCAGGAACCGAGAGAGCGGCAGCAGCATGGTAGCTCTGGGTTCAGCCCAGGAGCGCGTAAGCTCCATGAGGAAATCCGGAAAAATGGGCATTCTGTGCCTCGTCGTCGACTGCTGCTTCGCGTGGGACAGGACTTACGCCAGGTTGTGGGAGAGGTCCTCACCTTCCCTCTCGTAACCATACTCGGCGTCTAATGCTGAATCCTCACCAAACGCTTTTCGCGCAGCCGAAGCAGCCACTTTACATTGAAAGTCTATGTGGCCGCGCATCTTGGAGCAGCGGGACGTGACACGGCGCAACTTCTGCATTTCAAGCAACGCAGCAGCACCCGGCAGTCCCTTTTCACGCACGCACGCAGCCGAGCAGCCGAGCAGTAGGAAGCAAGAATATGCTTGCTTCTGCTGCTCGCAGCCTCGCAGCAACAGAGAGACTCTGTTATGTGATGACGCAACAACGACAGGACTTTCTGTGGACGAAAACAGCCTCCGGTAGGAAAACCTGGCATTTTTAATGTTGCTGCTGTCCACTCGAGCGTACATCACCCCAAACATTAAAAAAAAAGTTTTAATCTCAACAAAGAGTTTTGGAGCTGTAGTTCGGCTCATAGAAAACCCACTCAAGTGTTAACGAGGCTCACGTACAGCTGATTTTATCTGCTCGGTGCACAGAAAAACAACACTATCTGACCGGAAAGGGAGTCACACGCTCCTCCCACTGCGCGTCTGCAGACATGTTCGGTGGGGACAGACATCTGTTGACAAGCAGCAAACACAGAGCATTGGGAGCATTTTGATGCGTTTGGTGAGGATGAGGCATAAGTCAGATGTTTCAGGCGTCGAGTCCCCGACAGGGGCCGACGCGTCCAAACCATTTCCTCCTCCGACCTGACCGCTACATTCCAGGTCCATGTTCTTGAGCTCCGGCTCAGGAGCAAGCGGTTCTGTAGGGCCCGTGGCCTGTCTTGCCGCGGCACCACCCATTGCTTTAGCCACGGCGTCCATGCGGCGCATTCTCACGACCGCCGGCATCTGGCTGCAGTGTGAGCAGGAGTCGGGGGATCCCAGCGCTGTTCTCGCGTGCAGAATTCCCAGGCAGACAGGACAGGCCTCATGGGTGTCCGTCGTCGACAGGAAGTAGCCGCAACCGCTGAGGCAGGGGCGCGAGCGAGGGCCCGTTGGCCTGCTGGTTTTCTTTGGGATCTTGGTCTTCCGCTTTCCCTTCTTGGGGGACATGTCAGAGAAGCATTGAGCTTGTTGTTTTAGTCTTTGTTCGAAGATGTCCTCTCCGTCGCGTCACTTTCGCTGGTTAACATGCTACTCGTTAGCAGGGTAGCGGTGTGACGCAGTTAGCGCCGTCGAGCGAAGCAGCTGCGGAGAGAGAAGAAAAAAGCTTCGAAATTAGGTAGAAGATGCTGGACTAGCTTTCGCCAGCCCAGCAATACGCATGAAATTTCTCTGTACGCTCAGCGTAGGGAGCAAGCTCACCTCTGGTCGAGCGATGTGACAACAGAGAAGTCCCACGAAGTTCAGGTTTTAGCAAGGTGAAGGGCAAAAAGAGATCGTTTAGATGGGCGCTAGCGTCTTAAGTACCCAGAGGGCAGGGCCTCGGGGGTGACGCTGACGCCCACTGCCGTAAAGGCATGAGTGTATTCCTTCAGGTAATCGCGCGGGGGCGCAATTCCCATAGCAACAGTGTTGCACCGAGTGACTGACTGATAAGGGAACATTATGTTTCAAAAGGACTTCTTTTTAAACCTTGTATAGGAAAGTTGGTTAGCACGTCCCACCAAGGTGGCATACCCTTATAGTGGCTCCTCTTCATATTCTTCTGTGAGCTGTAGGTAAACACCACCCCACTCCCAGGAGTGAACAGTGTTTGTCGAACAAGCAGGACATTGGTTCTGGTTGTCAGTTCACTACCTGCTACCTGCGCGCACTTCCTCACAAAAGCCAGACGATCAAAGAACGCCACGTACTCCTCTGTAACAAGACGTGCAGAGTTCTAATATCTGCTCAGGCTGCAGGACTCGTGGGAAACATTTTGATTGAACGCAGCATACTTTTTCTGCAGTCCAAGGAGCTGGATAGGATGTTGATGTGGATGACCTCGTCAAGGGGTCGACCGATGGATACGGTGCATCGGCTCGTTGCGTCTTTCAAATCCACAGTGCCAGACTCCTCCAGAAGCAGCTGCCTACAAACACCTGGAAAAGCAGATGTACTGGGATTAGAATTATGCTTTATCTTCAGCTAATAACGAGCTATAAAACATTTATTATGTGCACCGACTAGGTTTAAGCGTTGGGGCGGGAGTGGTAGTTGTTTGAGTGGCTCCGACTTCTGTTGGCGTTGGAAGAGTACCGTCAGTATGCTGTATATCCTTCTGGCCCTGGGTTGGAGCTGGGAGAGGGGTCTCCGTTAGGTCTGTTTTTGTAGCGGCGGTGTCAGAGGTCACATCTCTGCAGCTGCCCCTGTAACAGCCCTGGATGGTGATTGGTTTGGGCATGTGCATACAAAACAGGGGGCTGAGAGGCTCCAGCTTGGACGGACCCATGCAGGAGATGGTTCTCGACTGGATACCATATCCACAGGGTACTGAACACTAAACCCAACATGAGAGGTGAGTGCAGGTCAGCGTGTAAATAGGATAATGTATAAACACACACAGGTCATGCTGTTGACACTATCAACAATATTTCAGTGGACTGCTTTGTCCTTGCTGAAGGTTGAGCAGGTTTTATTTTACATCTGCTGCTCTGATGGAAACAGTACATTAATTATTTTAGCTCTTGTTGTCCATTTGTATTCAAGCAGATCTTTATTAGAATGTACCTGGCTCCATGGCTTCACCTCCCACCTGTAGGTGCAGACTTTCACCAGGCAGGGTACCGCCGTGGCTGGTTTGACAGCTTCCCGGCAGTTGTCGTCCGACACCACACTCTCTTTGCCGTGGATGAATTGGGCACAGGACACAGTTCTTTTAGCCACACCCAGGTCACAGGAGACAGAGCAGGGGGATGTCTTGACAACCTTCCACCTGGACACATGGTACAGGTGAGATCTGTTGTCATTGGTGCGCCTTTGTGTTGCTGTGACATGTACCTTGCAGGACAGCTGTGAGTGTTACAGGAAACCACTGCTGTGGGTTTGGGAAAGTTGCTGCAGTTGGAGTCATCCACCACCTCCTCCTCTCCCTCCACTTCTGCAGCACAGTACAACACCCGGTTTGTCACCCCTCCTCCACATGGCACACTGCAGACTCCTTGCTTAGAGCGCCACCTGGTGGTTATACAAATAATACAGCTGCAGCTTGAAAAGCTTTACTGTATTCTGATTCATTCAACCTTAATTTATACAAGTTGATCCCATTGAGCCATACAGGGACTCATTTACAAGACAGACCTGGTTTTAACAAAGAGTGATGACAACAGCAGACAATCATAAAGGAACACACAAACTGAGAAGAACAAGTGAAAGAAAATGGAATTAAGAAATGAAACAAAAACAGATAACATAGTTTGTTTTTTTAGCAGGTTCTCTGTTTGATGGAAACAAAACGTTGAAATGCATAAATAAAAGCTGCATTTTGTGCTCGTCTTACACTGCAGAGCAGGAGGACGTGCCACAGGTCTCAACCTGAGCGTCAGGTTTGGTAGAAGCATCACACTTAAAGTCAGGAACCCCCAGTCTGGTCTGATGATCCACACAGGAGAACCACACCTGTAGGGTTCCTTCCATGCATGAGCGTTGGGTTTTAAGTTACTAAATATTAAACAAGATGTTTCTGAAGTGGTGATGATGTGAAACTTACCGTTGCCACAAGTCTTTGAACACTGGCTGACAACAGGACTCCACACATACACGGGAGCCTGGCGAGAGCGTGGCAACAAACCAGACTTCAACACAGG
Source organism: Garcialebias charrua (assembly GCA_038048925.1). Taxonomy (NCBI): domain Eukaryota; kingdom Metazoa; phylum Chordata; class Actinopteri; order Cyprinodontiformes; family Rivulidae; genus Garcialebias; species Garcialebias charrua. The sequence goes on from JBBPBX010032578.1 coordinate 25,197, forward strand.
CAGCTCCTGATTAAAACAGAGTAGTTAGACGTGTCATTTAGAAATGACTGTGATGGTTTTCCCTGTCACTTTACCTCTCTGTTAGATTCCCACCCAACTGGGCAGACGTCCACCACACATGGCACAGAATCAGCTGGTTTGATCCACGTCAAACACGAGCTTTGATCCACTTCAACATCCTGGCCATCTTCGTGCCGAACACACAACACGGCGCGTTTCGCCTCTCCTGGCCCACACACGGCCGAACAGTTCCCTGGCTCTGACACATGCCATCTGCGAGCAAACACAAGTGGCTTTTCACTTAGAACTCACTTTGCGGTGGTGGAATAACACCACAGATCCTCTGAGATCACTGGAGGAAATGCACTTCTTGTAATAATTTAGTTCCAGGCCTTTTAGTAAGTACTGTACACTAGGGCTTTAACAGACTACTCAAGTAACCGACACATCGAATACTTGGACCTGTATCGAGTTTTTTAATTTCACGTAGAGTATTCTTAGTGACGTCATCACGTCCCAGTTACAGAACAGAAAATGAATCAACTTCCTGTTTGGAGCACGTTGCACCATATTCTGTGACCACCGTATTGTGACCGTAGGGGGCGGTGTTGCATGAACTGTTGCAGGTCACAGAATGTGGTGTAACACCGGGTCCAATGACCGAACCAGAACCAGATTCCTCTGACCTTGTTTCACAAATAAAAGGCAAAAAATATTAATCTCTAAACCTATAAAAACCTATTAACATATTACTGTAATCTCTAAAACTAAACCTAATGCGCAGCACCACAGGCGGTGGTGCGGGGTGGTCAACCGCCCCATTGTTTTTAGTTTCGTTTTTGACGTGCCACATTTTTTTCACTTTTGCAGCTTAATAATAATAACTAACAGTTTTGTGTTTCCTGTGACTGATTTGCTGTAACACAAATGGTAGGATCTTTTCATTGTCATCAACAATGAAAAGATCGAGCCAGTCCAAGATTTCATCTTCCTGGGAGCCAAAATTGACCGAAACGGCGAATCCAGACCAGAGATCAAAAGGCGGATTGCACTCGGCCGGGTCGCAATGCAAGGAATGGATAAAGTCTGGAAGAGCAAGGACGTATGCATTGCGACGAAAACGAGACTCGTAACGCCATTGTCTTTCCCATAGCAACATATGGATGTGAAAGTTGGACAATCAGGAAAGCGGAAAGAAGAAAAATCGACGCTTTTGAACTCTGGTGTTGGAGAAGACTACTGCGCATACCCTGGACATCGCGGACAACAAACAAGATGGTCCTGGACCGTATCAAGCCGAAAATGTCGCTTGAGGGCAAAATCGTCAAACAGCAACTGTCCTTTTTCGGCCACGTTATGCGCGCAAATTCACTGGAGACTTCGATGATGCTGGGCAAAGTGAGCGGGACGAGAAGAAGAGGACGTCAAAGAATACGCTGGCTTGATACAATCAAATCGGCCACCAGCAAGACGATCACAGAACTCAAAATAATCGTCGAGGACAAGAACGCGTGGAGAAGACGGATCCATAAAGTGGCCGAAAGTCGACTTCGACTAAATGGCTAATCATCTTCATCATCAAATGGTAGGAGCCTATTATATGCTCCCAAAGTTTTGTTGGTCTTTTTTTGTAAATAATAAATTACAGTTGTTGTTTTTTTTGCGGTTTGAATTAGTTAATTATTTGTTACATCTTGAGATCCTATGACATCATCAACTACTCGAGCTCTACTCGAGTATTATAATGTTAATGTCTAGTTTTAAAATGATGTACTCGTTCAACCCCTACTGTGCACTTACACTGTAGACCGTACCTGGCTGGACAGTGGTGCAGGTTACACTTTTCAGCAGAGTGTGGCGCAGAATCAAGAGAACATCCAGACTCTGGAACCATTACCAAATCTAGTCCATGTTGTTGGACACATCGTACAGGACGCACCCAGACTCCCCCTCCGCAGGAGGCGCTACAAGCTCCAAACTGTCCTGCATCCCACCTGCAAAACGGTTAATCATTGATGAATATTCCTTTCAGCCATGGCTGTGAAAGCAGAGCTGCGAGTCACCTGGGGGGGCAGGCCGAGAGCTGACAGGTTGTTTGGAGGAGCGCAGTTGGAGGAGGTGCTGTACAGTGGTGCTGCTGTAAGTGGTTGTGGGTATTTTTGTCTACACAGACAAACACGTGCTTCTGTACACCTATAAAGACAACAAAGACATGTTCAAGACAAAACGTCAGTCCTGTAACAATACATAGGTTGATATGAATTTATAGAAAATATTCAACGCTGCTGTGAAGTTTCTAAAGACTCATCAAATTCACTGTTGTACAACTCCAAATTATAAAAGATTTATTCAATAAAAATAATAATCCCAAAGGGTAATTAAAGTGTTGTTGTAGCTCATCATCCTGGTTTCATTCAAGAGTGAGCCAAGATGGTCTAGTGGCAGGGCTTTTGACTACGGATCCGAAGGTCGCGGGTTCGCGCCCCGGCCACTACCCAGCTTGGGGTGTCTATGAGTGCACACCTATTTCTCCAGCTCCCCGGGCGCTTTCGGGCTGCTCACTGCACCACCTGGTAGGTGGTTGGGTTAAATGCAGAGACGAATTTCGTCTGTGTATGGGAACATATGCAGATGACAGGAATAGACATTATTATTATTATTGTTATAGATGCTGATAGCTGTGGGCAGGAAGGATCTCCTGCAGTGAATCTGAAGAATCTGGCCATACCGATCTGTCCACCTGGATCCAGCTTGCGGTCGGATCCGGCGAGCCTCTCGGTCCTCCTGGGCAGCAGGACTGCCTGAATGCTGAGCCACGGACAAACAGCTGAAGGTGCTGAGGGATGATCCCGGTCCTCCCATTGACAAGAGCCAAGTTTCACACCAGCTCCAGGATCTCGGTTGTCAGACCCGAGCATCCCCGCTAGGTTGACGAGAATTAATCCAAGGTGCCTCCTTTTCAACTCATTTGGGAATTGGGGCTGTAGTTGAGGTATTTGAGCTTTTGAGATGTTAATCAGCTACTCCTGGTTGTTAAAAACACCTTGTTGTCATGGTTACACATCATAACAAATGCCCCAAAGTAAAAAGGTTTCAGTAAAATCCTTCCAGCTACACAACAATCTGATAAAGCTTGATTTATACTTGACGCGTCGCTCCTTGCGCGAGGGGCGCGCGCCAGAAGTGACGCAATATCACAGTCCCCGCCCCCTGCGCGTTGGCCCCGTGCGACGTCTTGGCGCGTGTCGCGCACCTCCGAATTTTTGAAACTCCGCAAGCCTAGTGCGCGCGGCGCCGCGCGCCACACCGTTGACTTTTGCCGTTGACGCCGTGGACTGGGCTTTCAAAGAACAGCACTTTGCCATGCTCCGCCGTGCGTCAACTATAAACAACGTGGCAAAACTATGAACGCAGCGCCGTGCACCGGCTGGAGCGCGCGCGGCGCGCGCACTCCAGCTTGCGGACCAAAGCGCGACTATAACTCAGCCTTTATTAACCATCCAAAAAAGATAGATAGATAGATAGATAGATAGATAGATAGATAGATAGATAGATAGATAGATAGATAGATAGATAGATAGATAGATAGATAGATAGATAGATAGATAGATAGATAGATAGATAGATAGATAGATAGATAGATAGATAGATAGATAGATAGATAGATAGATAGATAGATAGATAGATAGATAGATAGATAGATAGATAGATAGATAGATAGATAGATAGATAGATAGATAGATAGATAGATAGATAGATAGATAGATAGATAGATAGATAGATAGATAGATAGATAGATAGATAGATAGATAGATAGATAGATAGATAGATAGATAGATAGATAGATAGATAGATAGATAGATAGATAGATAGATAGATAGATAGATAGATAGATAGATAGATAGATAGATAGATAGATAGATAGATAGATAGATAGATAGATAGATAGATAGATAGATAGATAGATAGATAGATAGATAGATAGATAGATAGATAGATAGATAGATAGATAGATAGATAGATAGATAGATAGATAGATAGATAGATAGATAGATAGATAGATAGATAGATAGATAGATAGATAGATAGATAGATAGATAGATAGATAGATAGATAGATAGATAGATAGATAGATAGATAGATAGATAGATAGATAGATAGATAGATAGATAGATAGATAGATAGATAGATAGATAGATAGATAGATAGATAGATAGATAGATAGATAGATAGATAGATAGATGGATACAATTAGATAGATAAAATTAGATAGATGGATAAAATTAACTTGTATATCATTATTATATATTTTTATATATATATAAATGTTTACCTTCCATACATCCCAATATACAAGTTTGTGTTCCCCCTGATATTGTCCCACACAAATGTTCTTACGCATTTGTAGTGATGCAGACCTTCATCTCTCTGATACATTTTTCACTGAAACTCTCACTGAAACGCAGAACACTGACTTAACACAGTGGTAATGGCAGTCGAACCCTGATCAGAAGGTTGGAGGTTCGAATCCCACGTCCGCCCACCATGTGTCGTGTCCCTGGGCAAGACACTTAACCCCGAGTTGCTCCCGGTAGGTCTGGATGGCGCCTTGCAAGGCAGGCTACCCCTACCGGTGTATGAATGTATGAATGAATGGGTGGATGGCTGGTATTGTAAAGCGCTTTGGAGCTCCTCACAGGGGGCTAGAAAGTGCTATATAAATAAGCTCCATTTACCATTTACCATTCTGAATCAAAATACACAAATCAATCAGAAGAGACTTCCTTTTAATTTGTGTTCATTATTCATTCAGAATTAATTAACAGAATAACTCTTGTCATTGTATGAACATGGTTTATGCTTTTACCAATGCTGGTCACTTCTTCATATGATGAATCAAACTGTGTCTAAAGTTTATGTTTGTTTATGTTTATGTTTATTAAATTTGTTCATTTTTTTTACAAAAGAAACAATACAAGACAATCTCATAAATGATAATGTACAAAATATAAAAAAATGAAAGGTAGCAGAAAGAAGAATAAATCTTATTATATCTGCCCCTTACTTCCAACAATCAGATTAAACAATAATAATCAACCATGTAAACAATAATAATCTTCAACCAACTTTTTCCAACAATCAGATTAAACAATAATAATCTTCAACCAACAGTACAAAATGACTAACTCTTTCTAATTTTCTAACTAATACAATACACATTACGCTATTTCATATATTTTTTAACACATTTGTTTTGATCATTTTCTTAAATGTAAACATTGACTTGGCATTTTTAACTACATTCTCCAAGCCATTCCATAATCTAATTCCCTGGATTGAGGTAGAACGTCCCTTCAAACTAGTTCTGAATTGTGGTTTTACAAACATCTCTGTCCCCTTAAGATTATAACAACTTTGTCTTTGTCTTAAAGTTGAGAAATATGTCAAGTTGAACTTTTCAGATTTGTTTTAGAAATGTTAAGACGTGAATCAAAGCCTAATCAAGTTATATTATAACTGGAGACTGGTTTCTATTTTTTCTTAAAACAATCTATTTTATCCTGAGCAACCTTCAAACTTTCCAACCCTCTGACCTGAGCAAAGTCACTCTTGTTTCCTGGTGAACAACCAATGAGCAGAGTGAGTTTAACTGAGTCAAAGTTCCCTTTTAAGGTCCCACCTCCTGCTTGATCCTTCAGTCTAATGGGAGAACTGAGCTGGAAGTTTTTCTCCTAAAAAGCTGATGGACGTGTGGTCAAGCGTCAAAGACCCCGTTCTATCAGCAAGGGTTTCAGCAAGCTAGCTGAGACCCGACCTTGAGCTCTAAGCTCCAATTTAATGAATTTTCCTCCCAAGGAAAGTTTTATTCTGGAAAAATCAAACCAGGAAATGCCGTTACTGCAGTCCGAGTTGAAGCAGACGTCTGGAGTAGAGGCTGACATTTTTTCGAGAATCCCACGGGTCACGTGATTCCCACGGGATTCCTGTGGGATGGGAATCGAGTTAACTGTTATTCACGTGATTGGGACGGTACAGGATCGAAAGTTAACGGGAGCAGACGGGAGCGGGAGTCGTGACAAAAAAAAAAAAACATGTCGCCATTTTGTAGTTCTCTTTCCCCCAGCTTGCACTGTAACGCAAGTTAAAAGAACTACATGACCCAGAAGGCAACGGTACTTCCGGCCACTGCTTTCGCCGGAATTCAAAGAGTAGCAGCAATGGAGGGAGTAAAGACGAGCGGAGAATCCGATGTGGTTAAAGTTGATTTGCAACGCAAAGTAAGAACTAACGATATTTCTATTAAGCTCACAGAATTGGCAGGAAAGTCGCAAATATTAACGAACTTTGCGAGAGTTGAGTGTGACGGTGTTAACACGCTGTATGCCGCTTGTAAGACGTGCTTAGTTTTAGTCAAGTACACCAGTGAGTCTATGTTGGGGTTTATTCAATTAACTGACCTCCAAATGAGCTAAAAACAGAGACTAAGGTGGTCCTCTGCAGGAAAATCTATAGAGATCACAGGCCATGTACTACGTTTTGTGCTCTTTAGTGATTTAATTTATTTTTTGTTTACATTAAGGCAAAATATGCCTCCCTCTACTGCCACAGATGAACTGTTTCTGTTGCTATATCTATTTAAATCAAACTGCAAAACACAAAGTAGCCTAATCTTAAAAACATTGTGGTGAAGATTAGATCAAATTAATTGTATTGCTTACGAGTAAATTAGGAAGAAAAGATGGGAGCGGTACAGGAGCGGGAGTCATTTTGAATGGGAGCGGGATGGGAGTGGGAGTCATTGCACCAGGAGTGGGACGGGACAGGAATTAATTTTTTACTCAAGCCTGGGAGTGGGACGGGACAGGATTATTTTCTGTGGGAGTGGGACGGGACAGGAGTAGAAATTCACTCCTGTGTCACCCTCTAGTCTGGAGACGCTGAAAACGGTAAACGGACTGACCAGTTGGACTGTGGCGGTTCTGGACACGGGCCCACACGGGCCGGTGCCCGTGTATCACGGAGCCTGGCCCTCCCTCTGGCCCGCCCTCTGAGCAAGAAGCGGAAACCATCCGATACCAGCATAATTTACGTATCAGATTTTTGATCCAACCTGCCGATATTTTCTGATCCATGATGCACGTTGGCTTCAAACTATGGAATGGATTTCCTGAACGGAGGCGTGTCTCATGAACCCAGAGTAACAAGACCCGCCTCACATTCAGGAAATCCATGTCACAGTTTGCAGCCAGCTACAAGCGTGAGGACAACTGAGTACTCAGTTGGGTTTGTTGTGGCATCGTTTTCAAAAAGCGGGTCGTTTGTTTATGGATTTTTTACATGGAGCTGGTCACAATTGGTTATGGATATGTTTACATGGAGCTGGACACTTGTTTCTGTCGCAAGTTCTGACAACACTGGTGAGTAGCATCTTAGCTAGCAGGTAGCCGACTTTTCATCGTAACAAAGTAACATGTGTCCGCTGTGTGGAAGTATTTAAACACTGCAAGACAACAACGTTCAATGTCTGCAGAGCCATAGCGCCACATTAAACCGCGGTCAAGTTAGTTTTATGTTGGACATTTGAGCTCTGGGCTTCAGCGGTGTGTTTTTCTTTTTCATGCCGGGAATGGCGCTCTGATTGCGGGCAGCTGCTGTCAGCTTCCCCCTGGAGCTCCGTGGCTGCGCATCATATCATAACAGCTACAATATAAAGCCATGTAAACACTAAAAACAGGAACATGTCTGTGTTGGTTTATGCCATGAACTTAGCAGATGTAAAGCCATTTAATATTTAATTTAATTTATTTATTCATTCATTTAAAAGAGACAAAATAAAACAAATTCATCAAAAATAAAACATTGAATGAAAAGAGTGCAGAAAGAAGAAAAAAATCTTATATCACCCCATTATTTAAAAGAATATATAAAATAACTTTAAACAAACAATCACTTAACTCCATATCTGTAAAATTAACTGAATTATAACCATTTTTGAGTTGGCTTATTTCAATTGCCTGCTGCAGCAATCTTCAATTCAATTGTACTCAAAAGTTAATCATCAGTAAAGAAACATCCGTTTATTATTTCTTGAAAGATGTTTCAAAATCTGTCCAGAGGGTCATGAGATATTTTGCTAACAGACCAACACCATTGATTCTAAATAAATAACGCTATAATTTTAAAGAAAGATCTTATGCATTCTAAAAGTCCTTTGCTTATGCTTTGGGAATGAGTCTCAGCTACTACCACACCAAATTTTATCTCAATTTTTTGTCAAATTGACTGAGTTGTAGTCAATTTTGTGTTGTTCAGTTAGCTGTGGCAGCCATTTTGAATTGAATGTACTTTAAAAGTCAATCAGTCGTAGAGAGCCATTCAGTGATTATTTCTTGAAAGTTTAATCAAAATCTGTTCAGTTGTTCATAAGATATTTTGCTAACAGACAGATGCAGAATACAAACATAATTTGATAATTTCTGGCAAACCGATCAACAAATGAGTCACTCATTTGTTGATCGTCCATCCATCCATTTTCTTCCGCTTATCCGAGGTCGGGTCGCGGGGGTAGCAGCCTAAGTAGGGAGGCCCAGACTTCCCTC